>VZTY01003822.1:293133-339376 GCA_013400935.1 Turnix velox
ATCCCTGCCTTTGGCAGGGGAGTTGGAACTTGATGATCTTTAAGGTCCCTTCCAACCCGAACTATTCTATGATTCTATAAAAATCAGAAAGATACCACTTTCCTCCTTCTCACTCCTATAAATATAGAAGCTAGTAGTGTCTGTATGTCTTAATAATACAGGCAAACTAAAAAAAAAAAAAAAAGCATACATATGTTTTATATATATATATATATCATGAGAGCTTTTGCTTTATTTCATATCAGAATTTCAAAAAGCTTGACCCAGCTTGACACAGCATGTCAGCCTATTCAGCAATATGTTGGAAAATCTTATGCAAAGACAGCACCAGTTAGGAGCAGTGAATTGTTTGAAATAATTTGTAATAGTCATGAGCAGTTTGATCATTTCCCCAGCCTTTTGAAACCATTTGATTTGTGCTTTAAAGCTAATACTGGCTATAAAGAACCCTTTGCCTATCTGTTAATCAGGTTGAAGATGGCAGCTTAATCAAGAGGATTTTAAGCCAAAAGCAGAATAAAATATAAGACAGCTAGGAAAGGTAAAATTCTACCCTTTGTCAGAGGCTAAAATTAATTGTGATGATTTAGACAATTCCAGTGAAGACCTTTGTGTACACTGAACCTGTAGGGGGAATATTGTGTTTCATTGATGAAGCATTGATACAATCAGCTTCAGTACTCACTGAATGCCTTGAAATCCTTTCTAATTCCTTCACTTTTCAAAGTCTCTGTCATGTTGGAGAAATTTACAGTCTTGTCCTTTGTTGCCACAGCCTTCAAAATGCCATTAATTATTGTGACTTTTTTTTCTTTGAGTTATATAAGGATAGAGGTTATAATATATTATCTTTCTGTCATTTAAAGGAAGAGATATTTTAATTCTAGTAGAAGATTTCTATGACTTATTCCAAATTAGTCTTCATTTTTATCATGTGTTGACCTGATTAAGAGAACCAGTAGGAGAAATGACTCTTCTATCTCTTAGCTTAGATCAAAAAGAAGTTTGAAAGAGCCATGAAGTAAATTGAGGGAAGCACCTGTCTCTTTACAGCCAGTAAGAGATTCTATGCTGACTTCAACAAACCCTAGATTTGTCCCCCAGGGCAAAAAGAAGACCTGTGCTATCTTGCATGAGATTTGATCAACTCTGACAAAACTTTCTTTTGTTTATTCTATAACCCAGGACAAAAACTTTTAGATATGGTATTGTTATTTTAGTGTTCACCATTCAAATACTGTATAGGGTGCCATTTTGCCAACACATTAATGAATATTCTTCATTCTAGCAAAAATAAAGGAAATAAGCCATAACTAATGTGTTCATCATACCTTTACTTCCTTACCCCAAACTAGCTCTTTGATTTATCCTTGTGGAGGGACTAGTTTTTTTATAGGTAAATTATTAATTTTAGAACTGTATCAGAAAAATGTCTCTCTGCCTAACACATTAGTGTCTTACAATCAATTTGACTCAATGTGCTCTTTAAGAATCCTCAAAGATGCTAAACAATCAACCTCACATTATTTTATCTTTTTGTTTCTACAAATAGCACACAGCCAAAGGCTAAGGTAGGGTAAGATTATAACCTTTCTGATAACTTTCCTTTGCACCCAAACATTAGCAGTTCTCAGTCTTACAGTATCCGATATACCAGGCTTTAACTTGAACTTCAAATGGAAAGCCGTGGGAAGGGAATGAGCATAGGCATGCAGTTCAGTGAGACTTACAGCCTCTTTTTTTGTCCATGAATGTCTCAAGATTACAGACTTTGAGTTCATGGTGGTTTTAGAGGGCTTTTATGACTCTCCTAGGATTTTGTGGAGTTGGACAAAGGCACCTGGTTTTGCAGATGTAGGGAAGTGAATAAAAGAGTTCTAATAAAAATCTTAAACACTCAACAAGAATTTCCTGAAATATTTCCCCTGTAACTTGCATGACACATATTTACCTTTATTTACTCTTGCATGCAAAAAATATGGCAATGAATATCTGTCCTGTGGTGTATCCTTGTAGATTCACAATGTACTTATTAACACAGTAAAAAAATTGCAGAGAATATCCACTATGCACTCTCTGCAGAGGAAAACAATGAACCAAAGATCAACATAGAAGGTTTTCCTGTAATTTGCTAAAAAGATATAGTTAGTGCAGCAATTGACTCTGGTTGAACACTGAAGACAATGGTGACTTGAGTTTATATCACCATCACATAGTACGCCATTAGCAGTAAAATATTTTTCATGCTTATATGTACATTCAGATATTTTAGTGTGCCTTTTTGCTAACATGAAATATATTTCTTTTTGTTTTATAGTTTTGTGCCATTCTGTTCCTGTAGCTGAGTAAAGCTGGCTACAACTGTTACTGTTCCTGAATACATGAGCAATTACTTTCAAACAGCTGGAAACTTTTTAAGGCTTGTTTTTCTGCTCTGCAAGGTATTAGTAGGTAGTTCTTCATTAATGATGGATTGTATGGCCCTACCTTAAGACTACTTATATTTTCAATCTCCTTTTTTGATATACTTAACAGTGAAAAGGTCTGTAACTTGAACCACACAACTATCAGGTTCCACACAAGAGCTTCACTATTTGGCAAATTATTTGCCTTTGTTGCATTCATTTTTGTTTATAAAATACTAATTACCTCTTTTATTGTTTGAAGAGATTAAAAGTTAATAGGAGAAACTAAATAAACAGAATGCCATTCTGCACAAACTATATAAGCTGGTAATTAATTTCTGGCCTCCTCTGAGCTAATTAACTCATATAAAGAAATGAAGTTAATGAACCATAATTCTAGTCATACAAGTGTAGATACAAGCAGTTTGACTTAATGAATTAATAAGATATTTCCTTTCTTAGAGGTTTTTCAATTGTGTTCCTTGTCTGTAGGCTTCCTTAATGTTTCTTTCTGACTAAAATATTTAATAAATGGCAGGGCAACCTGGAGATGGGACTTTGCAAATTTTACTGTCATGTAGGAGACCAGAATTTCCAAGTAAACAGGAAATGGACAGACAAGGATGATTTATTCTGAGTGGAGGTAATGCAGTAACCATCTCAGTTTCTGAGAAGGCAGTCACTTTGCTATATCAGGATTAAGGTGCAAATAAAACCAAAATTATTAATAATTATAATGATATCCTTTTGGTTGAGTGAAAGGATCGATTTTAAGACTGCTGACAACCTCATTTCTATCAGCATTTCATCTGGAATTTGCACTGTTATCTGAGCATGCTGTAATCAAAACTTGAGTCAGATGTATAATTCTTAGTTAATCCTGAGGAAAAGATTGTTTATCTGATGCTCCCTGATTTCTTCTGGAAATAAGATTTTTTTTTGCCTGTTTTACCACAGTACAAATACAATTTTAGTTTTTTACCAGACAAAATTGATGCTTCATCAAATAGAAAATAATTTATCCAGTGGAAAAGTCCTTGGATAACCCTCTTGGTGGCTGCAATTTGCAAGCTGTAAAACGTTGCTGCTACTAATGCTCCCCCAAATACAGTTGAGTCTTACGCATTTATGAAGTCTGAAACAGCCTTCCGTGGAGTATAGTTTTCTACCAGTTTGATTTTCCATCCTTATTGTTTTCCCTAACTTCATGAGAGGAAACATGATTGTAGAGACTGCTTAATTCTTAATATTTTATAAACATTTTAGAATTATTTATTTATAAAATTCAGAACATGCTGCTCCTAACACTTTAAGAAAAAGAACCAAAGTAAAATCAATATTTTGAGGATGACTTTTCCCTTCACTACTGGAGTGCAGAACATATTTGGATATCTATTATGAAATCAGGATCTTGATTTTCATGAATCAATCAAAGTTTTATGTTGATTTTAGATGAGTTTTCATCATAAGGAGAAAACAAAATCGCAAGTAAGAAGTCTTTAATATAATTCTCAATACTACCCTGCTGTCTATACATTATTCTTAGCTTCTTTCTCCTTTTGGATGACAACTTCTCTTATCCTATTATTTTAAACATGTCATTTACCTAAGTGTCAGCAGTCTCTGTTTCAGACCTTTGACCTTGGATTGTGACCAGGTGATCAATTTTGTATTCCTTCAGCCTGAAAGCACCGCTGACACAGCTTTAGAAATGTATTTCATCTTGATTTAGTAACTTTCATTTATCCATCTCCATTATTTACTTAGATGCTAAGAGTACATCCTTTCTGGGCTATTTGTTTCTAATTGATGAGGTAGACATACATAAACATGCCACAGTCACTGAAAAGTAAACAGTTTCTGGCTGCTGATAATCTGTATGTAAAATGACCAGGGTTTTTTTGATTAAAAAAATCTCAGATATGACTGTGACAGAACTCGTTATTAAGGAAAACATTGTCTGCTTAGTACCAGCATGCAATCTAATTAAAATAGCAAGATTCCAATAAAATGTGTTTCAAAGCAGTTGGGCAATATAAAACGCATGATGGAAAACTTAAAGTATAGGTGCACTGTTTAAGATTGATTCTGCTCTAATAAGACTGCCTTTTTTTTTTTTTTCTGAGTCCATTAGGATTCTGTGATGCTCAATGTTGCAGATTCTCATTGCTAGATACAAATATTTTCTCTATCCAAATCCCCATATAGCAGATTCAGAGCACTGGCAATATCAAAGGGCCCAGATGTGGAAGACATCTGCAGAGAAAATGCTACAGGACCATTTTGAGTAGGCACCAACACTGATTCTTAGCAAAAATAAGCTATCACTTGCTATTTCAAGGCCAAATTTTAACCCACAATTTAAGTGCATATTTCACCTAGAATTAATAATTACTTATTTATGGAAGTTAGGCTGATGTCCTCACTGAATTCTAGTGAGTTTTTTATAAAACATAAATAAAGTAATTTTTATCCTTAATTGCTTCTAATGACACTAGAGACACTGGTGGTTAAAAACTCTCACCCTGTCTCACATGCTCACTAAACTTCCTCAAGGGCAACTGATGTAGTGTTGTCCAGAGCAGTCTCCAGCTGTAACAAGGTGCTTCACAGTATTTTCAAATGATCCCATCTTTGCTAAATCAGATTCTTATCTTTTCTAGAGCACTCCAAAATCAGAAAGTTCAAATTCTGTCAGAGCTCATCCTTCATTAGAATCCAGCTGAGGAATGCACTGCTCTAAAGACTCTCATTAAGAAACTATTAAATTATTCCCTTTTGTAGGCTTCACTGAAACTAGATTCCTGCTATAAAATGCTTCCCTCCTTTCTAACTGCAATCTTGTTTGAGATGCATTATGATGCATCCAGAAATACATTCTAGAAATACATTACTGGGTATGGTTATGCACACAAGCCATCTCTTTTTATAATCTCTGCTTATAAACTTTTATGTTTTATAGATAATTTTTTCTTCCTTCAGAAAAATATAGATTTACAACAGATGTGAATAAACAATATGAAGAATCATACAGTTAAATGATAAAAAATATCATAGCATACTTGAGAGAAACTGCCTGAACAAGGTAAAATTAAACTGTGTCTTCCTGTCTGCACTATGAATTAACACAAGGATGTTCTATACCAAGCTTATATCTTTTTTTTCCTTGGTTTGTTTGTAGGCTTGATTATTATTAAAGACTAAACCCTATGTTTAAGACCATGCATGTTAATACTCCTGAATTAATGTTTAACTTGCTTTTTTTTTTTCTAGTCTATAATCAGATAATCTATGAACAAATTGTCGAATAACTTTTAATTTCAGGATTTTTTTAATTATCTAACAACCTGTAGTATTCACAGTTCTTATTTGGGAGACAGAAGAAATTATTTCACATGTCATGTACTGTGGTGTGCTCTTTATATTCTGCTCTAATGACAGAAAGAAAATGTACAAAATGTATTTGGATAGTTGTTTTTTTAAATAGTATAGTAAAATGGAGGGGAATACAAAAAAGACAAGCATTCCTGAAAGGTGACACTTGGTGGCTGAGTTTACAGAAGAGAGTCATATTATTCTGTAGTGCTACTCTAGCCATACTACTAGTTCATTAGTCTGCCTGTAACTGGTTGGACACTTGACCTGTACTTGAAGACTTAAGCATTTAATTCCAAGCTGTGCCACAAGCAGCCCACCTTGAACAGCTGCTGTGTGACACAATCTACCATTTCTTTGGATAAGAGGTTTCCATGGTTTTGGCACAGAAAGTAATTTTAAAACTTTTGATTACAACATTTCTTTACTGATGTATCTTTATCAATGAGAATGGGGTGAGCATATGTTCTTTAGCAACAATGAAAGGCAAGTTGGCTAAAGCAGATACCTAAAAGCCTGGCAGGCTTTTTTCACCATGGTTCATGCAACACCGGATAGGCATGTGTTAACATTCTCAAAATGAAGTGATGGTTATGACCGTTATTGGGAGTACATAGTTTTAGCAAAATAAACTGCTTTTAGAAGATATCTTTAGTGACATACACATATTAATGCTGAGATATAAATCACAGGGCTCTTCCGCCTTTTCATTATCTTCCTCTGAGGATTTACTGTGCTATAAATGAGATTCTATAGGAAATCCACCCATATATAACAATTTATAGTGCGGTGTCAAGCATTTAAGGATTAACACAGAAATCATTATATCTATATTTTTACAGTAGTTGTTATCAATTATAGTTATGTAACTTTGTTTTTTCTCAATCCATTTCTAATACACTGTGCTTGCTGTATTAATACGTTTTTGGTTGTTGAGACGAATAGCAAATGGTTTCTTGAATTAGAGAAAGAAAAACATTGAATTCTTAAGCAGATAAAAAAGGCTTAAATACATCATGATTAAACCATATGTCTTCTACGATCATCTCTTAAGTACTATAAGTCTTTACAGATGTACTGACCTCTTGGATTCCACAGCACAAATGAATCCTATTGCAACTGTGATATATTAATATTTGTCAAAGTCCTCCAAATTGAAAAGATTTTCTTTTCCTAGTACATGGGATTGCTTAGTTGAAAATTAAAGTTCTTGTACAAATAGAGCTGACATTTTGTTGCCTCCTATTCTGGAAAAATTTCACCCACTTTCTGCTACATAATATTTATTGCATTTCCCTTTTAATAAAATAAGAGCAATGCTGTCATAGTCATAGTTGTTGGAAAATGTTCATTGCATATTTGGCTGTAAATGTAGTCAAGAGTACTTCAGAATTCCAAAGACAAGCTCAGCTACATGTGTAGCCTGTCTAACACAGCCAAGAAACAAGTATAGAACTAGTGACATTATTATTTTCACACTTTCCCTTTCAGTGGCTAGCTCAATCACCAAACAATTTAAAGATGTGGTCTTGCACATGTAATTGAAAACAAATGCACTTTTGTAATATTGTCATTAAGGGGTATTGTCTCATATTTGAGAGTTAGAAGAACATGTGTCTGTATTGCTACTGTTTCAGGCTCTTTCCAATGCAAGGGCGTGTAATGGAAGTTAACCTTTAAACAGCAGAAAACAGGTAACATAAGTAATGTAGATTGATTTTGGAAAACTAAAGCTTGCAGTCAAAATGGGAACTGACTCATTCATCTGGTCTATAATGAAAGAGACTAATTCTACCATGAATCTTTAACTCATCCAGAATCTAGCTAACATGAAACAAGTATGGTTGAAGCCTCTAAAATAATTGAGTTAATGCAAACACTAGTGAGAGCTTATTTCCAAGTTACATATGAATATCATTTGACTTTCATTACCTAAGCTTTTGGTTTTGGAGTCGTCCTCCAATCACATTCTTATTTTTAAAACTGTTATTTTGATAAGACTTGGATGCTTACATACTTCTTCACGCCTCAATTCTGACTTTTTCATACATTTTAAGCTGGGGGTTTTTAATATTACATTCTTCTTGAAGAACATACAAGAAGCAAATATTGGAAAATTCAATACCCCACAAAAAATGGAAAGCATTCAGAAAATTGTGAATTATATGATGATCTCTGCACAATGTTCAAGAGTCACTAGTCTTTGGGAAGAATTAAGGAGGTTTGTGAGCTAAAGGTGTGAATGTTCTGCATGTAATGGTGTAATTACGCTGACTGAAAAAGAAGATAAATTTTGTGTTGATTTAACAAAAGACTCTGCAGTCTGATAAAGACAAGTGATTTTTTTTTTAAATTATGGGGATACCAGAATATACACAATGGCCACATTACATCTCTAGGAAGGGATACTGCATCAGATAGCAAAGTGCATTTACAAAAAAAATTTACCTGATGCCTTTTAGCAGGAGGATGATAAGCATGAATAGAAAGGTACAATCAAATATAGCAAAATAAGATGTATCTAATACAAATATAAGGTGATTGAATGCATGTCACCAATTTTATGTATTAAGTTCTTCAAAACTCTTAGTAATTCAAGTGAGTAAGTATAGCTGTTGTGCATTGAGACAGAATCTAAAACAGCCATGTCAGTTATCCAGTTATCCCAATGAATATCTTTTCTCCCTGTTAAAAATATTTGCACAACTTTTAGTTTGACCTGCCTAGTTCTGGTTCACAACTATAGGATTTCTTAAAAAAAAAAAAAAAAAGGAGAGAGGGATTTTTTCCCATCTCTCCCAGCAGCCATCAGCAAAAAACCTTCCAAGTTATACTTAAATAGAACACAACGCGGAATATAAAAAGGAATCTCTATGTGATTCCCAAACTCCACCATCAAAAACTATTTATAGAGGAAAGCCAGTGGACGTGCTGCATACTGTGAAAAAGGAGAAAAGCTGGAAGATGTTTAACACAAAAAATAAAGTCAGAAGTAAAAGTTCACTTCTCACTTGGTCCCCCAGGTATGAATTGACAATATTAATAATGACAAGGAGAAAGAAGTTTGCTTCCATACAACAAAAAACAGTGCTGAGAGGGTGTAAGAGATTTGTGAAGAAGTTACAAGATGTGATTATTATAATGGAGCATTATTACTGAACCTGTTATACAGATTACACTGTCTCAGTGGCACATCAAAAGCAGAGAACTTTGACCTGTGACATAGTATGCTGTGAAATAGAGTCAGATGGTTAGTAATCATGGACAGATTGCAGAAGGTATGTGACTGGTGCAGAGAGGTGGGATCTCATGACAAGAATACTGGTTTTTTTATATGCTATGGAGACATTTCTCTGGATTCCTAACTTGAGTACCATGGATGTAGATGGCTAATTCCTAATGGAGTTTCATCTTCATTAGAGATTGATAGATTCACTTCTGACATTCATAACAGCCTTTAGAAGATGAAAGAAAATCGGGATAAGCTACTCATGATTGTAGCCATGCACCATGGTCTTTCTGCAAGTGAAACTAACATAGAAAAGATAAAAGTCTGCACATTGAATAATTATGATGAAAAATGTCTGTATATAAATCCTGATTAATTCATGAGAAGGTCAACTGCAATAAATATGTATGATGGTCCCTCAGAAAAGATCACCAACCACAATTCTGCAAAAGTAGCAACTAAAAGAAATTCCTTCTCCTCAAAAAAATCAAAAGAAGGATAAGCAAACTGACCAGTTGTACTCTTGCTTTTTTGCCAAGATCAACAAATGTTATTTACATTATTAGAGTTCCTTCTAGGTGCAATGAGTTTTCGTAAGTTATCCAGTAGTATTTTCCTTTTGTAATGTATTGATGACAGTCTACAGAACCAACTTTTCAGCCTAAAGGACTCTTTTACAGCACAAAGAACATGAGCAATTTATACATTCAGGTCTCTTATATTCTCAGAAAAAGAGTGTGAAGTGTGTAAAAGAAATATATTCTGCTGGAGTCAACAGTGTATGTTTATCAACTTATTCACGGGAGCTGAGTAGCAATGGAGTCTCCAGAAACAGCAATTGAAAACACTTTCCTGATGGCACCATTGGGACAATTAATTATTCAGTTTCACATGGAGAAATATGTTAGTGCAGCTAAATGCAGACAGAAGAGAATGCAACACTTTAAACAAAGTGTTTCTCAGTTGAAAAACAAATTCATGTGAATGAGTCTAGTTTACTTTTGTCAGCAAATATACAACTTCCAGTACCAATGACTGGTCAAAACAGGTACATTATTGACAGAAGCAGAAAACAAGGTATTTGGTAATTCATTACATTTTCTCCCACAGCTCTGTGTATCTGTGTCTATGTAATTTTCAAAGATGAAAAACTTCTGTGTCACTTCTGAAATTACATGAGACACACTGTTTTCATTATATATTAATGTGATGATCTGTATTCCACTATAGGTATTAACATCAATACATTGAGTAGTGACTAAAAGAGTAGAAGAATATATATAGCATTCTGATAGCTTAGATATTATGTGATCATAAAAGAAAAATGATGGTGTAGAGATTCTATCTATGCAAGAGTCACTAAATTGAGATTTTAGCTTAAAAACTCTCAATAACTAAAAATTCAAGAAGTTACAGTATGTGATACGCTGCAAACCTTAATTATCTTAACTCAAAACTAAATTCAGTTCTATTTCCTAAATTATCGAAAGATTCTAGGTACAGAGTATATTATATTCACACCTTAGAGAGATTACTGCCAAAGTCCACTACATAAATTACGATTTTACTTACACAGCCTGGGACCACAAAAAGTACAACACACAACAATGAAAGGAATGGCTCCTGCAACTTTCTCCCCACACTTCTGCAATTATGCAGGAGCAGCAGTTAATTCACATAAGGTATTATCCATTCTTAATAGACAGAATTCACATTCACATTATCTTCCAATACAGAACAGAAAAGCAGGTAAACAGCCATCAGGAATTAAAACCATAAAAGTTTTGCTTTTTCACTACATACTGATGACCCTATCTTTGATTCCAAAACCCACTGTGGAGTATCATACATTGCATTACAATTTTTATTATCTTCTCCCACATGCTTTTGTATCTTCTCCAGAATAGGCAATCCTATTTCAGTATTGATATGTTTAGCCCAATATGATCTGCCCTCAAGAATTTGGCTTCCTGTTTAAACATTAAACTAAAAAAATTCATGTACCCAAGCTTCTAGTTTCCATAGTAGTTGAATGAAATTTATTTTTCCATTTTGAATCTCATATGATTTGAATTGCAAGACAATGTCAAAAAATAATTTCCCTAAATCTCTGAGAAATTACATATTTTACCATTCTTCTTTAAAGGCCAGGAATAGGGACTTTATAAAACTTCTAACTCAAATTATACAAAGAAAAATCAAGGCTATTTAACATTGTTTTATATAGCTATTTTTGGCATTAGGAAAATAAGTCACTTAGTATGCACTGCATTATTGTTCCATTGTGCTGGCACCAATTTGTTTGTTTACTGATTTAAGCTAATTTAGCCAGTTTATAACATGTCAGAATTTTTCCAGGGGTTATAGAATACATGCTTTTTGGAGGCTTGCACAACCACTGATAATTAGAACATTAGCCCTTGGGTTGTTTCCTTTCTGTTTTTCCAAAAGGAATAAAAAACCACCTGGCTGTATTAAAACACCTGGGTAATTTGTATGGAACACACACAACATACACATATACTTTCTTCTCTGAAACAGTAGAGCTTCTGTTTCCGTGCTGGCAAGGAAATGATTGATATAACTAACAACTGATGAAGTAAAACCACTAGCTGTTAATAATTTTGCAGTAAGCTTGTGTCTGTTTTTATACAGATTAAGGGCCTGATTCTTATGTGGATTCTTCATTTACATTATACAGAGATAGAAAATTGCATCTTAAATTGACTTTTCTGGTCCTTCTATTAACAAAGCTTATAGCATTGCATCTACAGATTTGCTACCAAACATTTTCACTGAAAAATTTCTATTCAGGTAAATTAATAAAATTTATGAAAGTTATTTTCTAAAAAGCTGCCATCTTTCTTTCTCCTTGGAAGAGATTCCTATTTTTGAAAAGGAATTATAGAATTTTTCTCTAACAAAAAATCAAAAGTTATCCTAGTTGCTCTATATGTCTTTTTGGAGAAGGAACTGCTTGATAACTCATTGCAATTTTAATGAATGATTTGTTGGAAGGCAAAAAATCAATGGTGGTATGAAAATCACTTGTCATAAAACCATCAGCTTAATTGTTAATAGTTTGCAAATTAAGCCAGGACAGTATACAGTCTTTTGTACCAGTAAATAAATAGGAAATGTTTTGAGATATGAAAAGTGTGAAATTTTGTTTAATTTAAAAGGTTTATTTATATTACCTTAAGTAAATTAAACAGGACTATTCACAGACAAAAGGCCTCCAGTATAAATTCTTTGTTTTTCAAATAAATTATCTATATTTATTGAGACAATAGCATTGAATGGAGAACTTCAAATGTTTCAAACCACAAACGAAAACTTTGCATGAGGAGATTACTTTTTTCATTCTTCTCCAAGACTTATGGCAACAATGGTAAAGATTTTTTGACGTGTCAGCTTTCCTACAGAAAAAAAGGTTTAAATGACAAAAATAATAGAAATTTCAGAAAAAAAAATCATTTGTATTATCCTTATGTGTTCTATGTCTAATAGTTAAGTAAAAGAGCAATTCATCATTCTCTAAATGCATATCCAAATTATAAATACCTGTGGATAGCAATGGGATCTTGGAAATTTGGTTTAAGCAGCTGAGCTACTACAGGCAGCTTTTTTTGTTTATTTAAAGCAAAATCTTAGCTCTTTCAGTTGGGTAAAACTACACTTTACCACTAATTTTCCTGCAGGATTCAAATATATAAACAGCATAGCACCCCTAAAATTGATAAAATTCTCCCATTTAACTATGTTTGTTGGGGGGGAAAAAACAACTCAAGATTACAACATAAACATCTTCATTCCAAAAATGGAAAATATTTGCATGAGCTGAACTGTTCAGTGTACTGCTCTGGCTAAAACACATTTTCCATGACTGAGAGAAAACCAAGACACTGTATGTGGCTGCTGGCAGGCCTTGTCTAGCAGCTAGCTTAGACACACTGTCAACATCTTGAACACCAAATCAACACTGTAGGAGTTGAGTTTAATTTTTTACTATTTAAACAGTATTAAAACATCATGACATTTGCTTCATCCTTCGCCAAACCCAAGCCTTCTCCTAGCATCTTGCACCCTCCTAGAGAGCCATGGCAGTTTGCAGAGACTTATCTCCAGTTGCCTCTTGACTACCCTGAGAGCTCTTACCCTTCCACCTGCTGTTTTTAAATCTTGGATGCAAAAGTGTAAATGGACTCGAGGTGGAGAGGCAGTTCAGGCTGCTGTGAAAGGAAGTGAGGAGGAGGAGAGGGCAGAAAGAGAAGGCCAACAGCATGGCACGTAGCATCTCCCCAGCAGCAGAAGGTCTGGAGGCAGCCCAGGCTACTCATCATTGCCCCTGACACAGCCCACAACTCCATATCAAAGCAGATAACAAGAACTGCAGTGTAAAACTGCCTGACTTTTATTTCTGTCTTTCCAAGCTATTGGCTCCTTCACTAATAATCGGGATTTATTACTGGGCCCATCTGCTGCCTCTCTAAGGTCAAAAGGTAAACCACAGCCATCGCTGATGTCACCATCAAGGTAGCTAGTAGCAAATGGACCCTGACAAGTGTACTTTTAAAAGAATATTGTGGCAAGAGCACTCTGAGCATGGAAGTCAAGCTGATAAAGAAAATAAAGTCCAAAATCCTAAAAAGATGTCAGCTTTTAACCCATTAATCCAAGTGATGGAGTCCAGCTGTCAGTCTTATATCTGAGCAGCAGCCAGAAAGAAGAATGAGCTCCTATGCTCGGTGAAATGTAATCAGGTCAATCTCTCAGCAAGGAAATTCCTAGCACATTGCATTTTACTGTATTCTTAGTTCAGGCTTCTCAAAGGCATCAAGAAGTAGGAGGGGGAAGAGGATGAAGTCCTTGCCACAACATTCACCATTTCTTCTTGACATAATGATGTTTCATGAAGAACCATCAGTCTGGTTTTGCTTCTTAGATTTTCATTTTCATTCACCAATTCCTTGCTTATTTCGGTAGCTAAAGCCACTTTTTCCAAGTGCAAGGGATAACCTCTGTTCCTTGCAACTGCAGATTTTCTTTCTGCAGTGCTCTGTGTTTTTATTCAGGGTGATGTAAAGGGAACATAGCTAAGGTTAAACTCTCCAGATAATTTTGTTGGTATGTTTTATCAGTTTACAGGCAGGAAACTCCTTTTCGACTACATTTCCAGCTGAGAATAGAAAGTGAAAAGGGCAGAAAGCCTGATGTGAGATAGAGCGGTCCTTTTTCCAGTGGAGATGGAGGATTTACCTCACAGTTTGAGAACAAATTAGAAACTGACAATGTGTCAACAAAGAATTACTTGCTTTGTCTCAGCTAATGTTTCAGAGAGGTTATCTATATCCATGCAGCAACACCGCAAACAAGCAGCAGGTTGCTGACAACTGATGTAAATAGCTACAGTTCCTCTACTCTCAGGGTCATACATTGCCAGCGTCATTTTCTTCTTTCCATATCAAGCAGTTGGTGGAGATAGTGATTTGTAGCACATATATACAAATGATTTCCCAGTCAAAAGAGACACAAAGATTTTTTTTCTGATTTCAGGTGCTGCTCCACCAGCAAGTACTCATGATCTGCAAAGACTCTAGCAATTTATTTTTACCTTCTAAGGGCAGGATGGGGAGTAAAAATGCAAGACATGGATAGATGGAAGTTTGTATAGATTAAACCTTCATGGCTTTTGCTTTTCTATCTTGCATATAAGGATTTAGCATAATCAAAACTTACATTCCTTTCCAGACAAGAAAGTACAGCAGCACTGACTCTGCATGTGAAGAGTAGTAAGTCTTTCTTATTAAGCTCTCTCTAATTTTTAAGGAGACAATGTCTGTAATTTGAACTAAGAGTCTCTCTTGCATGGATGTCACATATGTTCCTTCAATGTTAAATTTTGTTGCTAAAAATCCAGAACTGGTCAATTATATCCAGATTCGCCTCCACACAAAACTCTCCTTATGTACCTTAATAGCATCACAATCTTAACATCTGCAGGTGAGGCAGACTCTGCCAGTTTTAAAGACCAATCAGTCACAAACACAAACCCAGTGATGACACTGTGAAATGAACTGTTTTCAGAGAAGGAAGTTCAGACCTTACACCATATTTTAAAGGAGAGTAACTTCTAAGTGGAGGACCACATGGAAACACTGAGGCTTGGAGGCTTCCCTCCAGAGCTGGTTGTTACATTAGGGCAGGCAAAGCAGCCTGTCCATTATGTAGTCAAATTCATGCTTGCACAGCTCATTTCACCTTCTAACCTTTCCCCACCAACCTGGATTCTTAAAATGCTCTGTCTTAGTGCACCTGGCAGCATTCGGGAAGGAAAGTGACTAGAAGTCCTTTGCAGGCCACTGCCATTTCTCTACTGCTCTGAATCAGTTTTTGTCTGTTAAAGTTCGTGGTTCATGCATGAGAGCATATGTTAAATGTGTCAAATTTGAGTAGCTGCTGGAGTGGTATTATCTTGGGGGATTTTTGAAGCACTCATTTTAAATGTGCTGCCACGGTGTATGAATTGTCTTTCATATGACACGTACGTAAATTACTGAGAATTAAACAGTCCCCTGAAAAGTGAGAGTTCTACAGTATAGAGTCTAAATTCAGTCATCAAAATGATAAAGGTCCTGCTTTCAGCACTAATTTCAGCACTGCCCTACCTTTCAAGCAGGTCTGAATACCTGGGTTGCTATCCTTCATATTTGATTGTCTAGAATGAAAGTGGTCTGCAAAGAAGGCTTAAGAGCAAATAAACTGAATGGAAAGCTAGTCACACTGGTCAGATTGTCAGTCATGGAGGTTACATCTGCCTCTCTCTTTTCAATGAATGAGTATGACAGTAGCAGACAGAGGGCAAATTTACCCCCTGGTACTCACCAATCTACCTGCACTCAGACCAACTGCTTCTAGACATGATGTAGTATTTCAGTCTGTGTGTGTTTGTTTCTTGGCTTCTGCTGAGGTTAAAACTGTGCCAGCTGCTGATAATTCTAATGATTTTTTTGTGATACAGAAACCCATTCACCAGAGATCATAATGGGAATATCATTATTTAATACAAGACATCTGCAGCTATCAGATATTAATGGCCTTTAGTCTGTACTGACCTCTCAAAGCCACGAGTATGGAGAGGAAGAGAGACAGAGAAAGCCTATGACTGCTTTATTTCAATAATACAGAAATAGAGATGTGACGCATTTGAAAAAGGAATTGGTAAACCTTTACCTCTTTGCAGTCATTAGGGGAAAAGCCATTTAATTGTTTTAAAATAGACAGGGAAAATAAAACCACACGCAAAAATACAATGCAATAGATGAACACATGTGCCTTGGGAGGAACACAATTTAGACTCTGAAGTATCATTGTACTTCTCACAATTACATTTGTTCACCTGCTTCTTAAGTGTACGCTTGTGGCTTGTTAACAAAATGGAATTGTTTGCTATACAGAGGCTCCTAGGTGAAAAGTTAGAGCCAGACGTGTATTTCTGTGCTCTTGTTGAAGTGTAGCATGTTTTTGATTTTTTTTTCTTCCACTTTTTAATGTCTCTTCTTTGTGTTCTTTGTAATTATGGAAGTCAAATCTCTTAAGCCCATTTTGTCCTTCAAATCAACATGGCAAAAATTTGATTCGGATAATGAGGCACCGGTGTGCCTTGTAGGCACTCCAGAAAGAATTCTTTGCTGAGGAATCAGCCCAAAGTTACTCAGTGCATTTCTGTAATTGTACTACATTAGGCAAATTCACTACATTCAATAGCCCACGTCCTCACATTTCCACCTGAGTGGGGTGACACTAGGCTCTACACTTGGATTGTAATAAATAGGCAAGATTAAAACATTCATTTAAGTGGACTTGCTTAATTTTTATGCTTTTTTCACTTCCCTGTTTAATCATGACTTTTCATTTCTGCATTTTACTTCAAAGTAAAAAAAAAAAAACACTGATAGAAGTTTCCACTATTGTCTTTCAGGTCAATGAGTCTTTGTAGTCTTTTTTGCATTCTTTTCTTTTGTACTTCTTTCTCCTTACCCTTTCTTTTTATAGCAATGGTATTAATGTGTGTGAGACACTGCTCCATATCTAGACAGTCATTTTTCAAATGAGTCCTTTGTGTATAAGATTATTTATCTATAATTTTTTTTATTAAAACATCTGATTTCTCTTCTACATGCTCATAACTTCATCCAAAGCATTAGGAGACACTTGCATGTTTTTGATCAAATCCTCCAAATACATTATGAAAATTTTATTGCACAAATATAGCTAATAATTGTTTTACTTTCTCTGAGATCTTATTTCTTTTGATCTCTATCTGTTTCTCTGAGTATATGTTTCAGTCCCCTACTTTTTAAAATTTCACTGACCTGTGTGTTATCTTTTTCTAGTTATTTAAAGAATAAATAGCTATTTTTTTCCTTTTAGCAATTGGTTGTCACAATGTAAGTGTTATGAGACTCTTCCTATATTATTTCCATCATAAAAGCATCTTCATGTACTTAAGCCTTCTCGTCATAGTGCAAAAAAAGCTGTCTTTCAAACTGGAGATTACTGTCTGGAAGAGTGGTAAAAAAGATGAGTGTACTGTGCAGCAAATTTCCTCCAGATCAACAACTGACTTTTTCTCAGAGATAATTTCCTAGAAGACTAATACTTCTCACTGTCTGTCATATAAAATTGACCACTCAATTGTGATGACTTTCTTTTACATGAAGACTGCAAGTCCAGTAGTATTGTCCATAGAGATGATTTTTCAAGGTTGCAGATCAAGTTATATTGTTTACTAAGACTGTTTAATTAAGACTGTGGAATTTTTTGCTTGAAAACAGTACAATAATATGATGCCCTTGGCCAGTAGATTTGTAGAGCTATGAAATACTGTAAGCAAAGGTGGAATGCAATGATTCTATGATTTGTAAAATTTCACAAGAAACATTTTATTCCCCCCAGGTGTTTAAATTCAATCCACTGTTGTATTGGACTGTGTTAGAAATGACCACTTTTTCTTTGAAATCATGAACTACCATCACACTCTCATCACAGTCCTTTCCCCACCACTTTCTCCTACTTCTTTGAGTCTGGATAGCTAATCTTGATATTCAAGAAAGCAACATCTTTGAGGATATCACAAAAATGATGATTATACTATTCATTTTCTTTTAATGTGTCAATAAGTGATTGCATTTCATTTGGTTTTACAGTTATAACTGACTTGGAGCAAAACACCTGCCCTCTGGAATCAGAACACAGAGATTAAAACTGAAAGAGTAATAGTAAACTTGCCATTTTCTTCAAAACTGAAGAGAATGGATCCTGAAATCCTTGTTTGCGGTGTCCCATGAATAATCTCTGGTTGATGGCAGTTTTTCTCTTCATCACATTGATGCCTTTTTTCTTCCAATAGCTCTTAATTTTACTCAACATCTTAAAAGCAATACATAGTGGCCTTTGGGCTGCCACAGACTATTTTCTTTATGTTTTTGATGGTCTTACTCTATTTCTTGTATGATGAGGTGATTTCTAAAGTACTTGTGCTTGCTACAGAGATGTGATGCTGTTCATTGTGGTATGCAAGCACATTTGTCTCACACTTGAAAAAGTTTGCGATTCTGCATCTTGGAAGTAAGTTGCCTGGAGGCAGTTTTGTATATTTTAATCCAGTATTCAGTGATAGTTATTGAGGGCTGACTGTTTCCTCAGAAGCAAGAACTCTCCCTATGAACACTGACTCTCAGAAAGCGAGATGGAATCACTGAGTCTGAGAAATCTAGGCTATGGAGGATCCCACACTTACTATTTTTTACATCATTACTGAGTCACTTATATGGACCACATTTTAAAGTCAACAGTCACTTTAATTTAATGTGAACTTGTCTCCTATACAACACTCTGGAGCATATGAAGTAGTATATGAAAATGAGTGGCATTAATAGCACACATTTATTAGTTTCATTGAGAAATTTGCCTAAACTTAAAATCTGCCCTTTAATCTGTGCATCAAGTAAAGAATCTACAATTTTCCCACCTCCAAAAGATTTTTAAAATCAAGTGATTTAAAGCAAACTCAAAGAATACAAAGTATTTCACAAAGACAACAAAAACCTATAAATTGAGAGGGAAAGTGTGACTACAGAATATTTCATAAGTTTATGTGTCTGTCTGTCCAGCATTGGTGTATAAAGCACAAACACATGACTGACTGAGCTTGAGAATGGCACTTTTTGACAGAGTTACATGCTATGAATGGAGTCAATCAAGTGGGGAGTGAAAAACTCATTCTCTGATGGGGTGTCAGCAGAATCATCAGGCACTGATGACAACAAATCCATAGCTGGAGAAAAAACCTGACAGGGTGGAAAACAAGAGGCTGTAATACTGATCCCTTCTTTTCAGCTGTCCAGAACATAATTTCACAGCAGTTATTGGCCCAGCTGGTTTTACTGACTGCAAGCCTTAGATGCTTATCTTGTGACAGGGCATGATGTACAAGAAATTAAACAGAAGTGGAAAAAAAATGCTGTGTCACAGAAAGGAAATATTACTTCTAGTGTAAGCTTTGAGAAAGATACGGTCACCAAAAGAGGACTGCCATAGATTTTAGAAGAATCTGAAGAATATTATTGACCTATTCCGGGGTTAACTCAATAGAATCTATATAGGTTAGTAAATCCTCCCCTTTTTGACAGGTATGGGACTTCTTACTTGCATAGTGTTACACTTTAGCTTATTAAAGGAAGGCATAAAAAAGCAAGGCTAAGTTTACAACAAAGGGATAAAGGGATGAAGATGTTTTAAAGCGGTAACTTTTTGTTGTTTTTGTTCACATGTTAAGTGCACTCTGTGGACTATAGTGACGAGGGTCCCATTTCCAACACAGCATGGAGTGGGTGATCTCGTCAACTGTAAAATGAAGCCATAAGAGCACAGCATGAAAATGTATTAGCAACAGTTAGATAAGGGAGACCTCAGCAAGGCGTACACACTTTCAATTGGTGAAATAATGCTTGTACAAATTGTTTTTGGTACATTAAGTACCTTTCACAGCCAAAATTAAAAAAAAAAAAAAGGAGAAAAAAAATAAAGAGAGACACAGAATTGCACATACAAAAGCCAGAACTGGGTTTTACCTCTCACAAAGTAATTTCATGCAGAATTTTTTTTATTGAAATTGTTTCCCAAGTTGACAGATCTTGTGTACAATGATAAATGACAAAGTGCTATGCAGCTGTCAGCCTATGCTCAGGGAAATTGCACAAAAACTCCCCAATAATAATAATAAATATGCGTTTCTCCAAACAGAAGGTATTTTAAGCTAGTAAGCACAGTGGTGTAGTAAAGTAGTATTAAACAGCAGTGAGGTGAAGCTGAGAAAAGATTTATATATTTGTACTAATCTAGCAGTTCTTTACTGGCTATGACATGCTGACAAGGAAACAAGGGTTATGAAAAATGATCTGACACTACGCTACTAAATATATGAATTTCAAACTGCAGAATAGTCTGTGGCTTGCCAGGATTGAATGCCTGAGTAATTTCAGTGATTGTTGCAGAAAAACTAAGATTGTGATGTACAAACTGCACATGCATTAGTACCATGAGGAAGCCAGTCAAGTGACACATGAGAGTAGTATGTCTTTCTGGAAAGTTATACAATTTGAAATAGAAGATGCTCACTCAATTCAAAACATATTCAAAAATAGTCTCTCTGTTATGAAGAATGATCACATAAAATTGCCAGATCCTAAAACAGGATGAGAACTTTTGGACTTTGAATGTCTGAGTGAAGAAAAAAATGTCCATATGTTTTTGAGTGCATCTCAAATATTTTAACCTCAATTCAGTGCTTTGTTGAAGAAAATATGGAGTGTGTTTTAATGAAACACAACAATATTGTCTCATATATGTTGTTCAGAAGGCGATGACGGTGCTGTGGAATGTTACTTATATATAGAAGACAAATTTTGATAGTTTTGATTTCATCTTCTACTGACAGTTTTGGATGCCTCAAAATGCTACTGAGTTTCATTGTTGATTGACTTTTGTAGGAATTAAAAACAGTTCATGGCATCAGATAACTTGAAATCAAGTCCATCACTTCTTGCTACACAACATGGTGAAGTTTCTAGTGTCCAGATCAGTGATAGCCCCCCAAGGCAGGGTCTTCTGCATGACTGAGCGATGCTGAAATAGCAGCGTTTGACAAATTTAAAACTTGCTGTTTGTGCAATCACTAAAAACTACACCATTAACCAGTTTTTCAGATTGCATGAGTGCAGATCATTAAGTGTTATTACAGTATTAATTATTAGAAATGTCCTGTACAAACCAAATTAAATTGGGGTAGTCAACGACCTGCAAGTTCCCAATACCATGGATAATTTAACAAGATATCTGCCATGCTATGCAAGGTGTCTTCACATATCTGTCACATTATTTCATTAAATACCAATTTAAGATTTTTCTTTAAAACTTCAGAGAACTGATTTTATTTGATATAAAGGGTATGTGGTCTAAGTCAACAATAAAAAGACACTTGTGTAAGGATAACATTTCTGAAAGATGATGGCCTAAAATCTATAAAAAATTTTCTGCTGTCATATAGCAAGTGCATTTAGTTTAAATTAATGTTTTACACTCTTGTGTATATTCTCACTTGTTTCAACGGTTTTACGTGATTTCTACGGCTATTAAACATTATTAGACCAAAAGTTAGTCTGAAATGAAGAAAACAACTTTCAACTATTTTACCTGTTATTGATTGAATATTAATGAAAAGAACTAGATACCTTCTATTGTTCAAAGTAAAGTGTTTTTCAAAAAATTTTTGGCAGCACTTGTAATACCTCCAGCCTGGCAGATGTTAAGGCTCTTGTTGATCTCCCTACATCCACCTGGCTGAAAAGAGTGTATTACTGCCTCTGCAGTTATGCCTGACAAATATCGCTTGGCAGTCTCAGATTCCAATCAAGCTGAGTTTGGTTAGTGGAACTTTCCTTTCATTGAATATAAATGTTCGTGTACAGTGACTGTCCAAGCACTGTGACACATTCAGCATGTGCTCAAGTTTTCAATTAAAACTTGTCTTAAGACATTTGAAGGTGTCCTTGCTTGGCAGTAAGGCTCTAAAACAAAGGGAGAAACTGTCATCAGTTAAACCCCTCCCAAATCAGGGCAGTCTACTGATAAAGTTCTGCTTGCTATATCAAGTAATGTACAGTCTAAGAGTTGTCACAGAGGAAAAAATATAACAAAAAACCCCAACCAAACAAAAAAAACCAAAACCAGACAAACAAAAAAACTACCAAATATAAAAGAGAGCATTCTATTTTATATTCGCTCATTTTCTTCCTGTTAAGTGATACCTGTAACTGTGCCTGTACTTGCTCAGCCAACACTCTAAATAGGATGTTTGCCCTTCCTTGATGGAACTATTGCTACAGTCATGTTTAGTTATCATTACCATCAAGAGTAAAGCTGAACTTTGAAAGTAGCTCTGCTGGTGTTTACCATTCATATACCTCTTGTGGTGCATGTCTTCTCTTACTGCCCCAGAGCCTGTGATACCATACACTGCCATTTTATTAACACTGTTGTTAACAGTTGTCCAGGAGGGCTTAGATTTTGAAAGACTCCCAAACAAAATCACATTTTAAAAACTTTCTATGTTCTAAAAGAGCCATCAGTTTCTTTAAAATGAAGGCAGAAAAGATATCCCTCTCTCAGTCTTGTAACTTATTGGCAATGCAGGTTGATTCAGTGGTCTCAGAAGAAAAGACTGGAAGTGAAAAAGTGATAGGGATTGAGCGAAAGTCCTTTTTTTATGCAGTCTCATCCACCTATTCCATCTCCCTTACCACTGCACTGACATTTTTAGTATCTTGAGTTTGCCTTGAAGTTGTAGTGCACTCTGGTTGGCTGGAGATGGATCTTTAGCTTTGACATACTCCACCAGGACAATAAGCTGAGCCAGTGAAGTGTTGAACTGCCTGCTGAATGTCATATGGCAGCTATAGATCATGTGTTCCTTCTCTTTCCTTGCACATCAAACACTTGCAATGTATAAATACGTTTGTATTTCTGTGGTGTGTTGAAACATAAGACACTACATAACAAGGCTATCCATCCTGTACTCAAGCACTTCAGAGACCAGTTATGAACTTCGTAGATTATTTTGCTCTATGCTCATCTCCTGCTTTGACAAAAGAAGGTTTTTCATGTGATTGCACCTATAAATCTTTCAACTATAGCCATAAAACTTTATGACAGGGTGGCTTTTTCATATCTCATCAGACTTGCTTGACGGCAAGTTAGAGAAAGCCGCTGAACAGTTTTATTTATCTGACAAACTCCCTTTTGAGATTCGCTTAGAAAGAGAGGAGAAAAGGACATGTTTATTTACTTCAGTCAGTTTGTTTTGCTTCTATTGCTTTGCATGGTTTCCATAAGAGATAAACTTCCTAAGGATGAGAAAGAAAATATAAAACAAAAGAACACAATACTTATCTAACAACCTGCAGATATCAGCAGACAAGGGGGGGAAATAGTTTTGCCTGTGTTGTTTTTAAATCCAGCCATATCAACTTTGCAGATTGATCTCTACAACACTCAAAACCCAAACACTCAGCAGACGATTCAGTAGGCTGGCCTGTGGGACGTGCAGTCCCACTGCTCTCTGTGGAACCCAGGAGTCAGAGATGACCACTTCTGGAGAGAGGCACCAGATAGTTTACATGTTACATTACTAAGGTGTCCCTAAAGGGCCCTTAATCAGGGAATCAGCAAAGTTCATAGAAACAGTAAATTCCCCAAGAAATCAGATAAATAAGTTGAGGTTCTGTCTAAAATGGAGTTTATTAGTTACTCTGGAACTTACTTTAAAAACATGTAGCCAAATATGGCAAGGGAAATGGCTTTCATTTTGCCTACCCTGTAAATAATTCAAAAGATTCCCTTGGAGACTGTTCTCTCTAAATAATCTTACTTCTAAAATTGGCTATTTTAAAGGCATTAATATAGTCTGATAAATTTAAGACAAATCCACTAATTTTCATTCACTTAGCAACTATGAAGGAGTAGAGAAGCAACCTGAAGTGAACAAAGGGTCAAGCAGCAGGAAATTTATGCTATGAACACCAATTCACACCTGTTAACTACTGTGACTAGGCAGCAGACAACACCAAGCATATCATTTAAATGGACTTTTCACAACTAGGTGTGCCATTAATTCACTGATTGGGGTCATTGAATCTGTTCCCTAGCAATTGTCCCAATTAAGCAGCCATGCTATTTATCAGGGTACTTATTAAGTAGATTTGTGAGTGTGTTTGTGTACCTTTACTTTAAACCTATATATACAATAAACAGCTGTTTCTAAAATAAGTGTATTCCCACTAGTAAAAAATAAATAGAGTCACACGTGAGCGTGTTAATAATGCAGGGTAATAGCCTCAGCAGAGAAAATAAGAAACAAAGAGCCATTAGGTATGAATAAATCATTTGGCACTAAGAGAATATAATACAGAATTTATATAGATGCTTGACTAAAAAAGTATTCTCCAGATTTTGCTCTTTTTTTTTGACATTATTTTCCCAAATTCTGACTGTCTGTGAAGCTTAATTATGTATTTGATTTTCAACAGTGTCAAATGCTGATTAAAACAGAGTCGAAAAGGGGCACAAATGAATGACTGCCTGCTGTGCATGGGGTTATGTTCAATCATTGAGGATGCTTATAAGGGATCAATGAACAGGAACTCATTATATCCTGGCCAAAACTAGCCATAAGCCTGCAAAAGATGCTTATCTGCAGTCCAGCTAGGTCTATGAGGGTTAAATTATATATTGTTTTTACTGTTGTTTCATTTCACAAAACTGCAAAAGTCCAGGCAACATTTTGTCAGAAAAGAACAATAAAGAATATGAAAAGCCCATCTTCACAGAACATTGGACATTGCAAAACAACCTACAGCTATTATCGGATATATCAAAACTGACAAGTAAAACTTTGGCTGTTGATTGAACAATATTTCACATGGACAGCACAAGCTCGTCCACATTCACTTTTAAATGGAGCTGCTTATCCTGGAGAACTATGGGTAGGAAGTTTATGAGCTTAATTGAATTGGTGGTATTTGGATGATTGAAAAAAAATTGGTGACATTGCAAAACTGGTTGTTAGATTTTCAGGAGCAAAGCACCTCTCTTGCTCAATACTGAGCTCTAAGAGCAGTGGTGGATTTCAAGAGATAACTACTGATCCTGTTCACACACATTTTCAACGTACTCAGTAATGGTTTATGGATCGACTGTTAATGTGTTTGTAATTCATTTTCCCATGCCTAAAATGAAAAAAAATAAGACCAAGAATGCTAAATCTTAATGGATTGACACTTTCATTATTTCTCATGTTGTAACATAGCCTCCTGTTTTCCAAGGAAACACTGTCTTCAACATCCAGCTGCAATCTCTACCACATCTCAATATTTCTTTCTTAGAAGACTTACACTCTTATTTTACATTATCTGTAATTGTATGATAAAGGGTTTTTTAAAAGTTAAACTCCTTTTAAAAGCAATTTTATTCTTAGCTAATGTACAAGAAGGAAAATGGGAAAGAGAGAAAAGGCTAATGAAAAATGGTGTGTAGCTTTCTTTTATTGTGCACAGGTATTAGCTTAAGCATGAAGTGTTTCCTCACATTCATGGACCCTGTTGTACAGAAAAAATCAGTATTGTGTTGTATGCACCCAGTGTTGTTCACTGTATACCTGAAAGAGTATCAGATGCCTTGTCTCAGTCGGCAGTTCTCTTGTAGAGGGAGGTGGGGGGTGTGACATGTTACTGTTGGCATTGAAGAGCTCTGGAATGACACCAACATCCATTGAGACTACTGCATGACATCCACCATAAATTCTTGTTTTTCTGCAAAGTATTGCAATGAAATATTATTATTGACATTATGGATTGTGGGGAAAAAAAGGGATGTTCTACAGGCATTTAAGTGTAACATTAAGTAGTCATTTTCTAATTGGGAGCAATTCGCCATTCCATTGTATGGGTACTATGAAATCCCATTTTTAGCATTCAAATGTATTCATACCAAAAAAAGACAGCAATTACTCTGAAATTCGTCTGTCACATCCCAGACTTCAGTCCCATTTCACTATGAATATGGAAAGTACCAGAAAGTCCCTGACAGCAAAGAATTAAGGAACAGTGTCATGCTGTGCTAGCCATACAACAAGTTTGTTATGTGAGGATCAGAAAAGAAATTAACACTACAGAAACCAAATTCTAGTTTGGATACCATTTCATTTCCTAAGCTAATATAAGCTTAATTCAATACTATTGCTGGATTCTTGAGAGCAGATTGACAAAAACAACAGAAGTCAGAGTCCTAGATTTTGAAGCATGAAGAAAAAATTCCTTCAGTAGAGTTGGGGTTTTGTCTAATCAAATTAATTAAATATAATATTTGGATTTCTCTTGGTCTCTCTTTCACTTGACCTCAGTAGGTGTTCTGTTTTATTTTCCACATGGTATGCTTGTAAATATTTAATAGTTAAAGATTAATTTTTCAAGCTTATAAATAGACACTGATTTATTACCGGCTCTAAATGTGGATTCAGAGATGTGGAAGAGCAGACAGGAGAAATATGAAAGGGCTGCAGTAGAAGAAAGCACAGTAAGTCAGCAGCAAACTTGTGAGATATATCAGCCAGGCCTAGGCACTGTTTGCATCCTACCACACTTCTGTGGGGAATTCAAGTGAAATAGAAATAGAAATGGAGGAAGACTGGTTTGGAATCATCAGTAAAGAGAGTGGGAATGAAGATTAAATGTATTCACGGATGGCACACAGTATGTGAATGAGGGGATACTTCCTCATATCAGTCTTTCTATACATATTCACTGACAGACTGATACAGCCTCTTCCTGGGCATAGGAAGATTAAATACTGTGGGGTCTATGTTATCACAATTTTGCTGCAACTGTAAGTACACTCTGAATGAGAGAAAGCAAGACAAATTTTAGGACATCTTTCTACAAATTACAAAATTCACCAACATAAAAAGCAAGGATGAGAAAAAGGTAGGTTGAAGATGTCTCTCAGTACAATCTGGCAATCACACAAATGCAGATTTATTTTCTCTCATGAAATCTGTATTTTCAGATACAAACACTGCATTTTCTGGTAATGAAAAATTCAAGATTTCAAAGAATTTCCCATGGCTCTGCCCATTACTGAGTCCTACAAGATAATTAAGTTATACATCTTCTTCTATTAACATCTTATTCCAACTCTTTAAAATCAAAAGAAATAAATCTTCTTGTGGTTCCTTTCAATAGGGACTTAATAATGAAATCCACTCAAAAAACATTTGTTGAAAATCGATGCTTCTTACCATAGTGAGGCAGAAAGAATGTAGGCCCTTCATATTTATAAAAGAATAAGACAAATATTTCTTGTACAAATTGTTAATGTTTCAGAAGGATAGATTAACTTTGAAAAAAATGTAGTTTTAAGGTATTTTTTGTAGTTGAGGTTTATGTTATCTTGTTTTTTAACTATGTAAATATTTACACAAAGCAAACATTAACCAAAACAGCTTTGCTATTCTTGTGTTCTCAATACATTCTGTCTACATTATTTCAGGAATGAAGTGGATGAAAAGTACCCTTCCTCTTGTCTTGAAGCCTCTGTCTGAAGAATCATTTCAGTTCTAAAGTAAATGACCACTTATTAATTAAAAATTCTTAGAAGAATTGATGCTGGTTTTAGAATACTTCCATTTTAATGTTGGAATTTGATGCATTCAATATGAATACATGAGGTATCAAAGTTTAAGGAAAGTAAAGGCTAAGCATAGAGTACTAAAATTTCATTTCACTGCTACATTTAAGCAACAGACATAACAAAACTGCTGGAATAAAATGCCACACATGCAATCAGAATGCAATTTAAAATTATTGAAAATCCCACTACGTGAATTCCTGTGCACGACCTGTGAATAAATGAACACCTTAGAAATTCCATTTCTTTAACAAATTTCAGAATAGAGATCTCTATTAGCCGTTGTTTTTTCTCTTATTCACTTTGCAAAGTCGCCCTAAAATTATGACGGGATACAAGTATTTCTATTGCAATTGGATTCCCCAGTTTCATTGTATAAAGGAAAGAGAAAGAAAGTGACAGGGAGTTAAAACCACTTCAGTAACAGAAGCCTACCCTAGCCAGCAAAGTGATTGAATGATCTCATTTTAGGCTTTTTGTTAGACAACAGGCAGCACTCTATGAAGATTGATACAGAAGTGTTGGGCTTCGTTTGCTGGATCATCAAACGGATTGATATTATACTCCAGCAGTGGATGAAGACAAAGTAACTGTTATCATACTCAATACAAGGGCTTGTCAGGAGCGGAAAATCATCCCATGTCACTGATTATAGGAGCGTTTCATGACTGTCATGTGAATTTATTAGGGAGACGTCATGTGCAGGTTCCTGCACCAGAAACTCTTTATTTGTAAGGAAGGCAAAAACAACCACAAATCCAGGCCACAGAGTCCAAGTAAAGGTGAACGCTTATTTTTCTCTTACTCTGTGATGAAGTTTCCCCAGACCAGTGCATAGGATAACTGCACAGATATCTGAAATATACAAAGAATTATAAAACAAACAGTCTCATTGGACAATATTAAAAATGTATTAGTGTGTTTAATTTGTAATTGATTAGGCAGAACTTGCTTCTTATAGCTCAGTAATTTTGCATTTTCCAACCTAAGAAATGGTAGTTACAGAGCAAGAAAGGCAATGTTATCTTGTTATGCGGTATTTATTATTAAGGGCAGGCATAGTAATACTGATCTTTTATGAGTAGAATTCTCTCCTTTTTGGCAGGTGTCTCTTTCATAACCTCCAAATTCATTAATTTGTACTTGCATCTTATGACATTTGTATGCTAAAAATGCAACACAACTAAAACAATTAAAGAACCATTAAATATTTAAAGAACCATTACCAGAATTACAGCACAATGACAAAACTTGGTTGCCACAGCAGAAAATCTAAGCCAACAAGCAAAAATTCCTATATGTACATAAAGCTTGTAATATATGTATATACTTACTAAGCATGTATGATTACAGTTCCATGTGTTTGCAAGCACAGAGCTACTTCACTTTTGAGTAGTATATTTTCACCTCCTTAAAGAAAAAGGGTCCACTTCAGAACTTTACTATGGAGAAGGAAAATATTCAAAGTATATGGACAAATACATGTAATCTTAACATGGAACTAAAAAGCAATGTATTTGTCAAATATTGCTTCAACCTCACTGCACTGTAAGTCAAAACAGCACTTCATCACAACCACAATCTTTACTCCCTAACTATTCTTCTCTTAATTTTATTTTCAAAGTGATTTTATTACTCAGCTCCTTCCACAAATCTACAAACTTAAATCTGCTACCATATCTACCTCAGTTCCATTGTTTTTCACATGGACTCTTATGCTAGGATCATCACTGCACCATATTATGTCAAGCAGTAAGTACCTATTGGCTGCTATGTCTTTCCTGTTTTTCTCTTTCTAGAGAAAAAAAGTTTGAGATTGAAGCATTCATATTGATCCAGCCTTGAGCATGGTGGTGTCCCTGCCTATGTCAGGGTAGTTGGAACTAGATGATTTTTAAGGTCCCTTCCAACTCAAAACATTCTATGATTCTATGATAATGGGACTACTCAAGTAAAAGTATGATTATCTAGAGGTATAAAGTTGGGGAGGTGGTTGTTGTAGTATTGTAAGACTTTTTTTTGCTATTCATCCACAGAAACTGTTGGCATCATTTTGTGGATATATAAAAATGTCCATTGCATTAATATATACAATCACTATTTATACAGTAGATAATTCTGTATTAGAGAAGTCAGAAACAATTAACCATAAATACACATTACAGCATGGCAACGTTTATGATGATTCTTTAGGACAAAATAAATTCTTTTAGTCATTGAACTGGTCCCTAAGGAAGCTTTACCTCCAACAGAAAGAGATTTACCTTAAGGAGAGCGTCTCTTTTTCTCTGGGAACTAGCCTGACAAACAAAAACTAATTCTGGACCCTCTAGATTATCTTTTGATTAATCAAGATGAAAGCCATTTTAATATATGTACAGTGGTACTTGCTGGTTTTTTTTCTAATAGCAAGATTTTTTTTAACTTTAAGTGAAGCAGCTTTTCTGGTCCTGAAAAGTCTAATAGTAAAATGTTGTTTGCATTCCTTCAGTGCATGAAGGGATGGAGAAATATGAATTTATTCTTTAAGTAAAAATTTCCCTTTGACTTTTGGAACAAATTTGTATTACATTCTTGAAGAAAAGGAATACTGATTAGAAAGTCACCCAAACCACTAAATTTGATCTCCCTCTGTAACAACATCCTCAATCAGTATTCATGTTTTCATGTTTTAGTGCCAATGAGTGTTTTGAAGTGCTTAGGAGCATTTATATTAAAAACAGGGAAGTTCTTAAAATGCTGGAAAAAATATCAGGTTTCTAGTGGTGGTGGGACAAATGCTGACAAGACAGCTAAGCCCAACATATTTAGACACTAAGGTTTTCTCTCACCAGTACAAACTCATCAAAGAGGATGGTGAGAATTCTTTTATGGAGGTGGTAGTGCTGAGGAGGAAGTGTGAGTTCCAGAAGCCTGTTTTCTTTCTTTCTTTTTTTTTGGAGTTTTTTTGGCTGAAAAGACCCCGTGTACCTTGAAACTTTTCTAAAAGCATTGGTAAGCAGGTCAGGCTTCTGCAGGGGAGGGCAGTAGCCTGACTGATGGAGTGGGTCTGAAGGCACAACTAATGGAAGTGATTAGTGGTGAACAAGCTAATGGGAACAGCTAACACAGAGCACTGCTATTGAGAACGGCCAATATGAAAAGCTAATAGAAGCAGCTAATGACAAGAAAAGCTAGTGGGAACAAATAGCAGAGCTTTCACCCCTGGGAACAGCCAACCCAAAAAATATGAATGAAAAGCAACAAGTGCTGCTTTTAGCAGGGGGAGTTAACAGCTAACCCCATGAGTAAGCAGTGAATAATTTCATCCTAATGATCCAGCAGCTTTGATCTCATGAGGTTTCCCCATGCAAAGAAAGGAGAATATCTACTTCAAACTCAGGAATATTGTAGAGCTTTGACAACAGATCAACATTCCCCATAGCTGGACTCATCCACACTTGGACAACAAACCTCGCAGCAATCTACTTTAGTAACTAGGGTAGCAGTCATTCAGAGCTGACACGGATGGATGTAAATAGCACTGCAGCATTACATGCCAGAGTTGTCTATTTTTTTCAAACTGACTGTTGATTTGTGTAAATTTCAGTTTTCACTCCCAGTGACAAATTTTCCTGTTTTGTCTAAGCTCATTACTTTGGTTAGGTAATTCATTTCCCTGGGCTGAGACAGGGTGACTTAACCTGCCAAACTGAGATGTAAACTCTTCCTGTCTAGGATGTGTAAAATGGCAGTCAGAGTTAAAGCTTCCTTACAAATTCTTTCATTTTTCTCTTTTTCTTTTTAAAGAAGAGGAAGGTACAGAAGCAGAATCTCAGCAGGAATCTGCTGAAATATTTGTAAAACTAATAGCCAAATAAGGCAGCTGTACAGAAAATGTTAGGCAATATGTATTAGTTTGTAGGCTGAACTAAGTATTTAATGCAATCTGAAATTCAAATGCTTTTATTAAATGACAGATGTAAGATGTTTCAAAATCTGAGACTGAGCACAAGTTGCCAACTGTCAGTCAAACCTATCAGTGAATTCAGCTGCATTGGCTTAAAATTGCATGGTAATGTAAACATTCTCTTCAGCTCCTCTTGAAGGAAAATGACAATTTAGGAAATGTTATAATGCTTTAGGGCAAGCCTGATTCTTCAGATTCAGACTGAAGACACAAAACTCTGACATCCCAGGATGAGCTCTGTAAAAGGAGCTATGCCTCCCAGCGTGTCTTTTGTACCAATACCAATATGACTGCAACTCAGATCCACATAAATTTTTTTTAAGTATAAGCACAGGTACAGTATAGTAATTACAGAAATTTCTCTCTGAATATCCAAGCAACTCTTCGTGAGTAATCTGCTTAAGCATTCTGGTACATTGTTACTCCAGCTGGGCCTTGGTGACCAGCCCTTTATATGAGAATTGCTGAGTTTCAAAGCAATTAATTATTAGTGAAAAGTACCAATTTTGTCATCTTGCTCTCCTTGACATTTAAAACTACAATCTCACTGTATCTGAACAATAGAGGTACCCTCACTTCTCTCTAATCCACTTGACCATCATAGTGCATAAAAGGAAAATCTTAATCTCATTATCAGGTGAAATATTATTGAATTACGTGTTCCACACCTTCTTTCATATGAAAACCAGAGTTGAGGTTTATCAGTATACAGAACGTGAGCAGAGAAGATAGAAGGATGACAGTGTTCTTCTGTTCCATTATATAAATATAACTTCACTGTCAACAGTGACTATGGATTTGGTAAATTATAGTACCCATTCAGTAATAGGTGTCCCATGTTAAAACAAGTTTGCAAGTTCAGTACACCCTGAGGAAATATGTCTTTACTTGGTAAAGACACCAAACTCAGGAAGGTCTTAGTATTAAACGTTAGAGTAAATCTGAAGTAATTTAGACATCTAAACAGTCTTAATGGGTAAGAAACCAAGCTGTAGTAATTTAACCCAGAGGGTGGAAATTGCTATATGTGTCTATAAACACTCAATTTGGAATACATCCATGTCTTTTTAACTCTTCTGTTTTTCTTGACCTTTGATTTACACTGAGGCACATAAAAAGAGTGGCTCAAATAGAATATAAAGACAGAGTTTTAGATGAAAGTAGGACAAAATCTTGTTAAGGCTACTTGACAGAAAGAAGGATAAAGGCCAAACCAGAGAATGTAAATCCCAGAAGTATATTAAATCAATGTTTAAGGAAGATGTCAGTTTCTCATCATTTACCAACTCACGCCCCTTGATTGCCATTTCAGACATCTTTCTAGAAAACTATAGACAATCTCCATATTCCACCTGTAGTATTCATTTTTCCTTTCATCAATAATTTAATGTTTCTCTATGAAAATACCTCCTCTTACCTGCTTTCATCTTTTTTAATGCTCTTACACAAGTAAAATGAAAAATATTGGTATAGCAAAGATATATCAGGACTCTTACTTAACAAAATTGAATGAAAATAACATTTTGGGAAAAATTACACCACTGTTCCATTAATCCAGTATGCAGATATTACTTGTTTGCATTTTTTTAAGTCTCCAAAACTATGAGATAAATAGCTGTCAAATAAAACTTACTTTTCTCACATCAACATTTAAAAATATTTAAATTAAGTAGCAACGGTTAGGCTGAACAATTGTTAACACTCATCAACTTACATTCATATTTTATGGTAATAAAAATAAAAAAATATTTAGTAAAAATCTCATTAACTTAATCTCTTTTCTCATATAAATCAACTATTAACTGCCATTGAGTCCTGAGTGACACAAATTTCAAAATCACACTAATGTGCATTTATGTTCTTATAGCATAGGATCTGTTGGGTGCTAGGTCTGAAGTAACACAGAACAAAAACATGACTGCTCCCATAAAGAACATCTCTGGCTTTGTTATTACGGGCGCACAGACTTCTGGTAAGCAGAGCTAAAATGAAGGGCCTTTGACCAGTATAGACCCAGTGATGAAGGACATTTTGACGTCTTTCAGTTGAGTCAGACTCCACCAAGGATATGATTTGAATCCAGTAATCCTTCAGATGAAAAGCTAATTCTGTCTGATGCTGGCCCTCCTGTTGCTCAGTTCTGCTTTCTGCTCTTGGCTATTTTATTTACTCCTTAGCTGTACAGATTCATCTGCTTGTGTGCTCATGCTCTAATTCAGTTCTACACAAAAATTTTGTGGAAAAAAATGTAGAAGGTTTTTCAAGACTCAGGCAATTTCAGAGTGCAGGTTTAGAGGATGGCTGCACAAAATGGCACTGTTGAGACTGTGTCTGTGTTTTAGTAGTGTAAATGCAGCAGTGGACAGGAATTTACAGTAAACCAGCCATCATTCAAGCCAGCCAGGCTGCCTGCAAATTTGTGACATGGAATCATACCCAAAAAAGAGCAATTACACAGATCTTTTAAGCTTAGACAAATTGCTGAGTTTGAAACAACCTGAAGTGCACCTTGACACAGAAGATTTTTAAATGTCCAACGAGATAATCTGCAGGTATTTAGAAGACATGAGATCTGGATACAGTACTGCAGCAGGGGCATCTCACCAGACCATAGGAGAGGAGCAGAACCTCCTCCCTCGGCTCACTGTGCTGATTTTTATGTAGTCCATCATCCAGTTGGTTTTCTGGGCTGCAAGTGTATACTGCCAGCTCATGTTGAATTTCTCATCAACCAATATTCCCAAGTCCATTTCCTCAGGAATGCTCTCTATCTATTTTCTATGCAACTTGTTTTTGTGATCAGGATCGCCTTAACCCACATGAAGGACTTTGCACTTTGCCCTTTGCCCTGTTGAACTTCCACTGGCTTGCACCAGCCCACTTCTCAAGTCTGCCCATGGCCCTGTGGATGGCACCCCTTCACTCCAGCAAGTGGACAGCATCACACAGCATAGTACTGTTGACAGACTTGCTGAGGATGCAGTCAATCCCACTGTCCATGTCATCAACACCTGTCCCAGTATTGATCCATGAGAAATGCCATGTATTGTGAATCACTTAAGAATCATAGTGTATTTCTACCTGTAAACTCTTACTCCATTATCAGTATAAAAGCATCCATTCATTAAAGACTAATATCTTCAAATGTAAGTTAGCATTTTTGTAATACCCTATCCCATACAGCACTGAACAGAGATACAGTTCTTGTCAATAATATACTGACTTAATTATAAATTAATTGTTTAAATGTTACTTACATATGATACATTAATTCCTTAGTAGGTGGTAAAAGTTTTGCTTTTTATATGCTATTTGCAAGCTAATGCTAAATTCCGCTTAACTATTAATATTCTTCCGTATTTTTATTTTCCATGAATAAGTATTCTCAGGAGTCTCCCAGAACACTACATTATATGACTTGTTTAAATGTAGGTCATATCTTGGTAAAATATGTTTTGAATAAATACTGCTGAGAGGAATTTTAAACAGCACCTCTTATCCCTAAGGGTAATAAAGAGAATCATGTGAATTAAAATCAGATGACACTCAACTACATTATCCTTCTTCCTCAATCAAGCTGTCACTGGCAGGTATCAGCTCCTCACTGTGTCTCAGATGGGACTGTCCTGTGTTTGGGTGGGACAGGCATGGGGCTGCTGAGCTCCCTTCACTTTTGCTGAGCACTGAGAGTTTTCTTCAGCTTACAAAAACTCCCTGAGGTATCAGAATTTTGCAGGATTGACCCATACACACTTCTTTAAAAAAGTTACACTGAGAACATATTCATTATTGCTGCTCTCATAGTATCTTAAATATATCAATCACTACAAAAAAACCTAATAATAATTACACTCATTTCTGTTTTTTCTCCCCAGAGATAAAATTTCCACTGATTTACATAAGAATTTTACTGGAGTAAGTACCATGAGGCACTGTCTGAACATTTATGCTTTGTACTGGCTTTTCCTCCATTTAAGTCTCAAAATTCCCATTTACTTTAATGAGAACTCAGTAGGCAGATAAATCTGAGAAGGGTTATGCTTTTGGGAACTTCAGTATCACTCTTGCAAAGTTATTATCAAAATTGCTTTTCCTGTATTGTAGTAATAATATTGAGATAGCACCAAAAATCCTACTCAGAGACATTTACTGCATATGCAGTGCTTTTGTTCTATTTTTACCACTTCTAAATTCTGACACTGTTTGGGTTTTATTTTGTCAGGCTTTCAGATGCAAAGGCAGTGGGAGGACCAAAAGGATATTCAAAGTTAAAGTCCTTTATTCCAAGGTGTTCATATATTAATTTTAGGTTTAATAAAAGTTTAATGTCTTTAGAAGCTATTTGTGCTGCCTACTTGGTGTTAGAGATATGATGTCTCCTTTATCAGCACAAATACAGAAAGACTCCAAAGGTCATCCAATTGTGACATAACAAGCAGTACAGAATTACTACTCAAAAGCTGTATAAACAAGTTATACTTCTTTCTACTTCTCTGACAGTTGTATTACTTCAAAAATTTAAGAAAAGTAGCCGTCCTTTTTGATTAATTTTTTCATTCTACAAATGAGCAAATTTTGGAGTTATTTTCCCTATAATTTTATGCATCAGTCTAATATTATCTCCTTTATGGTCCAGTTGTACAGTCTTCAATATACCTAGTGGTCAGAGCATTAAAAGAACATTTGATTATTTCTAAAGAATCTTGAACGTATTATTAATATTAAAGCAGTTTTGGAATCTTCTTCCCTGTAACCTTTTTTTAAAAATTATGCAGAGACTTTGAGGAGAAAAATGTTTTATTCCTTCACGTTGAGTGGCAAAGCTGTTTGGGTTTTTTTGCTGGTAATTTAGACTTCAGTCATGTAAGTCCTAGAATTAGTACAGAGGACAGCTAATTCAGAATGACTTCCCATGGAAGTGCCAAAATTGTTGAGAAGTTGTAGCAAGTCTTATCTGTAAGTTGGTGATTTCCTTATTCTAAGCTTACTCTGAGGAACCAAGCCCAATGCTCCTAAAGAGAACCCCAGTGGCCCAGGGCTTTGATATGACTTAACTGGTAATGGTCCCTGTACTTAATTTTAAGGCTATTTGTGATCTTTTTCTTCTGAATCAAATGATAGATTTTAAGCTGGTTATGGGAAGGGGAAGTAACAGACAGATAAATGATGGTTGGTACACTGTCAAGTGTTTGGCATTCTTGAATTTACACAAGTCTGGGGAGGTTTTAAATGCCCATTACAGGCAAGGGAAGCAAGCACAAGGAAGCCAATTCCTCCATAGTTTGTATTTCTGCTGTTTAATTCTTGAATGCAGAGCCTAACCTCTGTGCTCCTCCCCTGAGAAAACCTGCTATCAAATGATGACCCAGAAGAAATATGGGTGATTGCTCTGTCCCCAAAAAAAAAAAAGAAAGAAAGAGAGAGAAAAAAAAAAAAAGAAAATAAAGAAAGAAATAAAGAAAAGCACTAGCCTGGTATCAAGGGACCTTGCTAGGATACTTAGGAGAATACTTTCTGTAGAAGCCAACTGACCATCCATCTCCCTTTTTAACTAGTGTCAAGGCTGGTTTACTTGATGATGATTTGATGCCCAGCAATTGCTCCCCGTTGCCCACTGAAAATGAGTGATGACAGGGGAGCAGCCGTCAAATAGAACAAGCTGAGGTATTATAGCAGGGATCTTAGCAGAGCTGAGTCCTGCAAAACAGAGCCATTATAAAAGGATGAAGTTCTGGAAAACAACTGTTTTACAGCCTGTTTTGTGGAGAATTTTTTTAAAAATAGATTTGTAGGATATATTTATTTTGATAAAGCACTTCTGTAGCATTAAAAAAAACCCCAAACAAACAAACTACAAAAACCAAAAAAAAAGCCCAAAAAGTCCACAAAAAAAGCCAAAGTTGTATGTTCTACTTGGAACATACAACTCAGCAAAGATTTATATAAAATTTCTTAGCTGTTTCTGTTGGATTCAGCTGAGCTCTAACATCCATGCAAGTCAGAAAGAAACAGAGCCACTGCCTCTTCCCAAACATTAGCTGCTCAGTGGGGATATATGAAACTAAAGAGCCTAGAGTGCTGCTGTACTTGAGAGTTAGCAATGATTATATGCATATATCTATAAATGTACTCCAGCATCTTCATATTTGGACATCAGAACACCTTTTCCCAAGTGCTCAGTAATAACAGACAATACACAAAACACATCACAAAGTCACTGGATGCTCTCACTAAGGTGGGAATTTTCAGAGATGCGGAAAAATGGCAAAACAAGAAAAATACCGTGATAGTGTTAAAGCACAATAGTGTGAATTTATGAAGTGTCTTCATCCTCAAAGAACTTGTGAAATATGCTTTGTTCATCATTTGCATAATACTGGCAAAATTTCTGTGCAAATACATACATTCAAAAGCTGCATATGTTTATAACTGGTACAGATGTAAGTATATATGCACATATGTTTGGTATAGTACCAGCTATTGAAACATTAGACACACTGAATGGTATTAATACCGGGAGTACCAACTATTGCTTTGCATGGTCAGTTATTAATATGGACCTAATAAACACCACTATACTTGAGTTGACTCAATTAATGCAGTTTCTGCACACGTATTTATACTTTGTATCATATCTAAGTTTTTGGTAAGAACACCCTAATAAATGCTACAACCAATATGCATTTATGATATGAACTCTTAATGGAGTCATGCATGAAGCATCTATTTTTTAGTGAGGCACTCTATGATGAATGGGGCATTTAATGAAGCCAAGTTATACAATCTCTTTTTAGAGCTTTTGAGTGACAAGGAATGCTGCTGTGAAAATGCCAGTGTTAAACATCTTCAACTTTCTTTCTGGTCTTCTGCTTCCTTTATTACATCATGTTGATGTAGGAGACATGTTTAGTAGAGAAAAAAGTATTTGCAGTCCCCCTGGACCACAACTGCCAGCTTCTAGAACTCATTGGATTTAGAACTTGAATGTAGTCTAGAACAGCCTCAGGGTTGTTCCTATTACATAATGCTCTTCATCAACAGCCACAGTGAATTTAAATAGAAAAAATAATCAGAACAAACCAAAGCCCAGAAGAATAGGAAATGGATGTAGCAGAGGGCCTTTTGATCCTTCTTAGACCTCAGGGTTGAATGGTATCTGCTTTACTGCTTATGACACATGAAGCATATATATAAGTTTGTTTACATGTGGGCCTGTGTTAGTCCAGGTCAAAAAAAAGAGTACTACTAGATAAATGTGTTAATGGTAGATAGATTTAGATACCACTATATAGCTTTTTACAGTAAGTGTATCAGGACAAACATGGCCAGCTTCCAGGTTTGACAATAAGCAGGTTTGTAAGAAAAAATATGATTTTTTTGTCTCCAAACATCCTCCAGCCAAGATTAGGTGATGCTTTTACTGCATGTGCTACTGTAAATAGATCTGAGAGACTAACTACTCCTTCACAGGAATAGTGGAAATTGTGGCCCTTTTATATAGATCTTAGCCTCTGCCTTCATAGATTCACAATACAAGCTACATTCTGCTGTACGTTGCCACTGTTCAGCATTTGGGTGGTGAAAGGTTGAGAGCTTTTAAGATGGTTTTTGGCACAGTTAACACTCAGCTAAAATTTCACACCAGCTGATTTAAGCCTAACAGTGGTGGAACTTCAGCCAATAGTAAGTCTGTGCCAATGAGGTCAGTGCAAGACACCACAGAGGATTAGTGAGCCTTTTGGTGATGGATATGGCTCTGGCATTCAGTAAAGACTTATTAAAATGTAGGCAACTGAACTAGTTCCATATACATAGCTCTCATCTATCATAGAAGTAATTTCATTTCTCCTCTATAATGTTAATGAGATATGAAAAGCCATTTCTTCCTTTCTAAGATACCAGTATTAATGACACAGAATCAGCTCCAGTGAATGGAAAAGAACGAGTTCACCTACACTATAATTTGTAATTGGCTCACTCGTGGGACTTGAGTCTTTTGCATGAAAACTAGAGCTGTGTGAGTTCACAAATGTGTTCCATTCATGCCTGCATTGTCACAGGAAAGATTTGAAGGAATCAGTTTGCATTTAATTAAGGCTTCTGTGACTTACTGCAAAAAATGTTAAGCAATATATTCATCAAAAGTTTTTAAGAGTCAGGTTAAAGGGAAGCCTATGCTTGATACTGCAATTTTCTGGAATTGAGATGCTGTTGTAAAAAAGATCATTACATGCAATATACGTTCATAGCCTAAACACAATTAAATGCATAAACTCTGCTGCAGCTCCCATGGAACTCCCTGCAACCTCTGAGATATGTGTGATGACTATGGGGGAGTCCACTGGGTAACAATTTATTTTAAGTCTCTACCAATGGGTGCTTAACTGCTGTTAATTTAGAACAGTGGCTTGGGGAACTGTATTTGCGAGTCACACACATATTAAATGATTCCATTGTGATTGCTTTTATAGCAGCAAATGCTAAAAAGATTTTGTTGGAAGGAAGCAGAAAGGGAAGCAATACTCACTTTTCTCTCTCTTTTTCTTTTTTGGCACAGCATGTAGCAGTGCTGGCTTCAGAAACCCAAACTAACAAATCTTTCTGCCTGGGTTCACAGGATGATCTAGGGCGTCTGTACTTAAAAAGACCGTTCCATTTTGACAGTTACATCAAGCAGTATTCTACATATGAGTGTGTGGGGAATATCTTTCACATTGATAGAAAGGGTGCTTAATTCCAACATGTTTAGGTACTGCATCTATACAGATCATTGAAGATCTCAGGTTCAGGGAGAAGTGTGACAACAATACTGAAAAGCTGAAAGACCTTTCAGGAACACAAAGTAGCATACCACTTAGTAATTCTAGGACTTTTCTGATTCAAACAAATGTAAAGATTGTAATCTTCATTTTGAATAGCAAAACCATGGATCAGCATTAAATTGGCATCTCCTTTGCTGGTAGAATACAGTCCACTTTTTCCATCACTGTCACTCCTTTTATTGGTGCTTTATAATGATATTTCTGCAAAGCAAACTTTTTGTCTTTGGAAAAAAGTAACAGATAATATGGGAGTTTTTGAAGACTTTTCTCTTTATTCCCTCTTTCTGTGTATTAGTTAATCTAAACATTCATTAGTTGGGAATCAAGAGAAGGGGCACTCCGAATAACAAGGGCAGCTAAAAACTAAGAAACAGTAAAAGTTGACCCATACTTTTTGCCATGAAAAAGAAGATATGTGGCCAGTGACTGTTTTGATCCTTCTTAGACCTCAGTAAAACAGTGACAGTGACCTGTTGTTGAAAAACACTTGTAATACTATTCTGCCTTTCTGAATCTGTTACTGTGACCAGAAGATCTCTAATCCTTCACTTTCACTTAAAGGGGTGCTGGAGATTTAAACTGGAGCAAAGAATACATCCTAGAGAATGTCATTGCAGAATTGCTGGGTAGACAATGCTGAAGAAATTCCTGCTTAGAGAAGAGGGAAGAAGCTGGGCTGATAGGAGTAGAAACAATGAATAAGCTTGTGACTGCTAAAAGCCATTTAGACCATTCTGCCCTCACCTCTAATTATCATGAGGACTTAGATTGAGTTAAGACACCCCTACCAGACATAAGCTACCTGAAAAGAAGCTAGTTGCTTATCTCCCCCTCAGCTTCTACCTTGATTAGATTATGGTTAGTGTAGCTCTTTCCTCATCTTTGTCCACTGTAATTCTTGACTCAGCCACCTTCTTCTAGCCACATATTCAATCCCAGTAGCTTCTACATCCTAAACAACACCCTTTCTCACTCCTCACAAGTTGCTGCTGATCTTTCAGCACATCTGCTGTATCCTCTTGAAAATGTATGATGCAAGAGAGATAAAAGGAGTAGGGTAAAAGAAGAAATAGTGAAATACAAAACAGAAAACTATACTTATTATATTCCTTTACTTCTTACTTCTACATGTGCATAGTATTAAAACCAGCAACAAGACAGTTGGCAAACAGATATTCTACACACTGAACTATGGCTTGCAGATCAGTGATACCACTCAGCAGCCCAGTAGAAGTATCATGAAGTAGCTTTCCCAGTAAGCTGCACAGACAAAATAAAAGGTGGTAATACAGAGTGTCAGCTTGGAAATGGCATCAACTAGTGCATTCAGCATTAGGATTAGCCAGGGATTTCTGGCAGGCAAAACACTTGGGAGACTGCCTGAATTGTGAAGGTAATTAAAAGTTTCAAGTAGCCATACACATGCACCATAGGACTGTGGTGCATGAGATAGAACATCCTGAGCACTACCAGCACCAGAGTTCTCAGGAATAGGTATGGCACACCTTAGCAGGATAATCTGCTCATAGGCTATAAGTGTATTTCTAAATCTTCTCTGTTGCTTGTGACCTGAAGCACAAGGGTTTATGTCCCCTTTAAAAATGCTTTATCCTATCTGATACAACTGAGGAAGCTTTTTATGATTGAGATAAATCTACAGTCTTCTTTTTAGTCTCTTCAACTCATTGTCATTTTGGAGCAATGAGTTCCAGGGGCTAATTTTCTAAATATACCCTTTACTAGAAGTATAAAGCAAATTTGAAACTCAGCATTTTAGTCTTCTGTTACTAAAAATTATAAGGAAGACTCTCCAAAAGTACATACACTCTAAAATACAAACATTTTTTAATTTACTTGTGTCTATACCAAAAAGTGCTTCCCTGTAAAGCTACCCAATAGCAATTCTGTAACGAAAACTCAAAAGGGTGACACAGGTAGTATCAACCACAGGAATTTTCCTCTAGTAGAAACATGCATCAATTAATTTCTGATGAAAACCTTCATCAAGTTTCCATACTCCTTTCTGACACAGCAATGCTAGCAAAATTTTAGGCTACGATGTATGCTAGTATCCCATCTTATTTTCTTTTTTAACACAGTGGAAAAAAATAATGAAGACATTTTTCTTATGTTTATTTAGGAGAAATGTGTTATTAGTAAAGTGCAGAGTAGCATGATCACAATTTAATTTACTCATAATTTTTTACTTCATCTTTTGGCATTAGTGTATTGTGTAACCACAGTACCAACAGAGAAGACATGAATTTTTATAAAAATGAAATTCAGTTTTAGTTTTTAAACAATGCATTGCTTATAGCCCCCAACACTGTCTGTATTATTACTCCTGGTTTAATAACTATCAATTGATTCTTCAGTTATTAATTCTTATATATGGAGAGAGATCCTGAATTGGCGAAAGACAGCAGGAGGGCTTTATACTGCTTTGGGTCTCCTTACAGCTCCTGGTGCAGGAGTAGTTCAGGGCAGGAAGAGGCGTCGGGAGAGAGTGATACTACTAAATTGGCAATTCCATGACTATTTTGAGCCATATGGCAACTTTATCACTAATATTTGCCTATATGGTGCCTCTCTAATTGATTTTGAGACAGAATGTTGGAGGCACGTAGTTTAATGCCACTTTTGTCTTACCATGAATTGCACACTGCACCGAACCTCCATCAAACAGTTAAACTATTCTGAACTGACAGTCCTGGGCCAAGACTCATTGACTCTCAGAGGATGTTTTTGTCACTGAAATTTCAGAAGTGGGGTTTGTGGTCAGTGGAATTAGCCGAGTTTGCAATTAAAAGCATACTGAAAAAAAAGGTAAAATTGAAGAAATGATAAACGCACTAAATATGACCATATCTAAAAAACTATAAACATTTGCTTAATGCTTCTTTGAACAGAAGTTCAGCAGCCGAAATGTAAAGACAGGAATTTAAGACTGTGTTACTGTAACTGTCCTTCAAACTGCCCCCAAAACAAGCAAAAGCCTGGTAAGGCCAAAGGATGCTCCCTAGTGACACCTGTTAGTCATCACTAGCAGTTCCTAGTCTTCACTAGTTCAGTAAAAACAACATCCAGCAGTTAGGAATTTAGCTATCTTAACTCTTGTTCATAGTCATAGTCATCTAGGTTGGAGGGGGCCTTTCAGATCATCTAGTCCAACCATCAGCCCAACTCTGACAAGCCTCATACCTGGACGGGGATTCGAACCCCTGACCCTCAGATTAGAAGTGCAATGCTCCCAACTGAGCTATACATCCAGGTCATCTTCCAGCACACTTTAGTTTGCCAGAATAAGCTACTCAATGAGAGTATTTAAAATTATCATGAGAAGTTGCACCACATATTTCTGGAAGACAAAAATATATTGGACTACTTACCTGTGCAGCAGTCTCAAAAGTGTTATGAACTGTGCTCAAAATACTGCATCACCAAAATAAAAATTAGTTTCAATTTATGTTTCAGTAATAGACTTGGTCATGAAACAATGTTCATCCTACCAGCTAAATGCAGACCTTGTCAGTTTTGGAGCAGCATACACCAATACACATGGAAGAACTTATGACAGGAAATGAAGAATTGGACCTGTCAAGAAATGCAGGTGAAGAATATAGTCACTGAAACAAGAATTTAGCAATGGTTAACCCTTCTCCCTGTGTAAAAAGAATAAGATCTTTTCCATCCTAACCTGGTCAGGATGTGATTTTACATCTTATACAAAACTTCTCATTATGACAACTTCAAAGCATCTTTGATTTCTTTAAAAGCCAAAAGTTGAGCTGCTGATATCCATTCTGTTGTCTATGTTTCATCAGGCACTGCATAGTGTAATAATACAAAATATGATATTCTTTTTTTTTTTCTTAGACACTGTTTTCTTTACCCTGCAAAATCAGTCTTTTATAAAAATTTTAATAAGTGTGTCTTCTTCAGCAATCATCTTTGCAAATAGGGCCATGCAGGCCAGGACATAGATATATATGTGAGTATGATTGTACACAGACACACACAAAAATACAGAAAAATGGGAAAAAAATGTTTTAGGTTTACATTTTTAGGCACAGAAAACAACAGAAATGATCAACAGACATAAAACTTTAGCCTGCTTAAATTAAATGGTTCTGCTGCATTAACTTCATAAAACCATAATCCTCTCCTCTATAAACTATTACATGCACTGCAACATATCTGATTTATGGGGTGTAGAATCGATGAGAAAAAATTAATGCTTGAAAAACATATTAGAGACATTATTGAACAGATTTTAATTGAGATTTGATTTCAATGCCCCTTATCCACATGATTAATGGGTCTTACCCCTCGACTCCAGCAGGCAGAAAAGAGAGTCTTTAATATGACAATTAAGTATCTGTCTTTAGGTTTTATGTAGCTCTCTCCTCAGATCACTTCATCAGTACAGTGTGGCTTTTGTGCAGATTAAATTGAGACTCAATTTTCTCTATTTTCCAGCACTTACTTATGTTTTATGACAAGCACTAAATCAATTTTATGCTATTATTGATTTTTTCTTAAATGGACACAAACCATTTCGCCTTTTGCCCTTCTTTTCTACTTTCCTTCTATTTCCTTTTTTCACTGTATGCTTGATATACAGCCAGCTGAAAAAATTTCAAATGTTTCCTAAGATTTCTACAGGTCGTGCCAATCCATCCACTTTTTACAACATCAGAATTGACAAACTTAACCTGCAATTTTATCAAAACTTATATATTCTTTTAATGTGACAAGGTTTACAGGTTTGGCTTCTTTCCCCAACTTATCCTGAAAAAAAAAGAAAAAAAGAAAACAGAAAAAAGGAAAAAGGAAGAGAGTCTTCAAGGTTAGTTGTTCCTCTTTTTCAATTAAAAAAAAGCAACAAACCCACAACAGACAATCTTGCAAATAACTTCTGAAATATTTGAACTGCAGCTTCAGCTATAATTTTTGAGACAGTCTTGAAATCTAATTAATACATCGATGTAGAGAGAACCTATTTCATGGCTTGCAGGGGAAAAGGGCATTATCTGCAAGGTGCAATAACTCCTCTGAGATGTGGCAACAGCCAGTGGTACACCATGCAATTAAGAAGCTTGTGGTTCTTTAAGGCTCTATCCTGACTGACCTATGGCAAAAATTAACAACTGCCTTGGGAAATAAAAGTCGTACAATTTGTAATCAGATAGCTTACTTTTTTGGCAGGGAATTATACACTAAGAAGGAAAGAAGAAATGTATTTCAACTAACAAAATGGGTTGGCCTTTTGATTTTTCTGGCTGTTTTAGGGTCATGGAGGTGGTTATGAAGGATTGTCCAGCATGCCTGAGTTCAGATGACAAAACTGATCTTTAAGATAAGTACAGTAGCTTTATTTTGCTGAGGAATCAACAAAGCCCTACACTTTGTTGTATATTTAACTAACAACATTTTACTGTAAAACCTCAAAGTATTTATTTAAAATGTGTTTAGAGATATTAGGTTTGTCTGGAAACAATTCTTTAGTTCTTTCTTAGTGTGATCCTATTATATATGTACATGCAGTTTGTATAAGGTGGATGAAAACATGTCCTTGTGGAGTGTGAAGAGCATTTCTAGAAAAAAAAAAAAAGAAGAAAACCAAAAACCACAACAAAGCACAATCAAATTAAGAAACAAA
>VZTY01003822.1:342718-367924 GCA_013400935.1 Turnix velox
AAAAACAAAGGAAAATTAAAAAAAAAAAAAAAAAAAAAAAATCGGAGAAAAAATTAACGAAGTCAGGCTCCCCAGGCGAAATAGCGATGTGCCCTCAATGCCCTCAGGCAACAGCCCGGACATCGCCTTACCCCTACATCCGACGTCCCCCTCCTCTACTCTTCTCCCCATCCCTCTGCTGGCTACAGTAAAACACCTTAACTCAGCTCCGGGGAGGAGGGAGGGGAAGGGACCACCTTCAGAGTGCAGCTGGAACTGGAAGCTGTCTGCCTCAGCCGTTAGAAATATGTGGAGAAATTACCTATCATTCCCTGTAGAGACATCCAGCAACCATCCCAACCCAGCTTTTCAGTTCGGTGATAATATGCTCCTATCAGTTTTAATAGCCCCATGCTGGATTCAGAAGGTATTATGGATTGTACAGCAAGCATATTGTCATTAAATTAAATTTTCAGAACATTCCCCAGCTCATCACAAATACCACAGAGAGTAATCATAATCGGTTCTCAACACATGTGTAATTGCCTTCAGCTGGCGTTTTTTACAGTTGACATTGTTCAGCAGTGATAAGGTGATTGGTGATTTGAATACACAGCTTGTTTCATAGCTGCCGTAATTGAAATATGGTATGTGTGAATGGAAGATTACATTAAGACCTAGGATAATCACCTGACATGAGAGTAATTGAGTCTACAATCTGCCACTGAGTCTCTCAGGGAGGGCTGAAATGAAAAGAAGCCATTAGTAGATTATGCCACTGCTGGCTCGGCTCGGCGCTGCTCGGCTGGAGCCGCCCGGCCGCCCTCACGGCCGCCCTCACGGCCCTCGGCGGCGGGACGGGGCGGAGCGGAGCGGGAACAAACAAAAAAGAGGGGAAGAAAGGTTGGAGGAGGCAGTAGGCACCGCAGGCCAGAAAAGTTTAACTTTTTTCCTCGAGGCCAGGAGGGCGAGGCGGAGCTCTAGAATAAATACTTCCCGCCGCCTCGGGAAATACCACTTCCTTCTCGTCCCGTCGGTGGGAAGACGAGAGCCCATCGCTCCATCCGTTCCCTGAAGGAGCGACGCAGGGAGAAAAAGCTCCCCTTGCGTTTGCCCTGGTGGGTTTTACCGTAAAGGTCAAACTCTAGCCGTTGTTTAATAGCTTGTGGTGAGAATAAGGGTGCAGAATCTTAGGAGTAAAGAAAAAAAAAAAACAAACAAAAAAGGAGAGATCAGAAGGAGATGAGGGCAATTCAGATAGGTTCCCGCAGTCGGGTAGCCCTCATAGATATTTGTCATTGTGAATGTTAAAACTTATTCATCGAATTTTGTGGGAAACTGTAATTGATGCTGCATTCTGTTTGTTCACCTAAAGACACCATGAAAAAAGTGCCCTTATTTATCAGTGTTTTTCATGATGTGGGCAGTGGAAGATACTTTCTTCAAAAATCAAGTTTGGAAATAAACTGAGGTTAATTATAGCAAGGGTAACCAAGAGGAACAGTCTTATCTAACCTTTAAAAATGAATGTAATAAGGTGTCTGCAAATCTGAAACAAATATTTACTTCAGGTGTCCAGACTTAATGGAGAGAGGCGTAATTGCTTTTTAAGGAGAATATTTTATTTGTTAGTCACCAAGGATTATCCTGTGATGGAAAAGTCTGTCTTTATTCTTCTCTTTGTTTATTTCTTCCTTTGGAAGGTGATACCTTGTTTTTTGGGGATGGTTTTGGTTTTTTTTAGGCATCTACTGTACGTACAGATCACAAACCCCGAACAAAGAAGAATTTCCAACCCAGCTGAGATAAACACGTTGGAATTACTGTTAAGAGGCTGATGCCCATAGTGTTTAATGGCTTGAAAAGATGATTGAGCATTTATGTGGCTACCCTTTCAAAAAATTATCATTGAGCCAATGATAATCCAGTTATAATAATGAGTACTGAGTCAATTAAGCTTAGCATGCAGAGAAACTACTTTTTAGTATTAAAAACTCTGTCACTTCTATCTTCAAAGAAAAAAAAATGGAACTATGAAAACCATTATTTTACAGAAAAGCCATAGCATGCAGGTTAGAAGCCTATATAAAAAGCCACATGCAGCAGCACAGCTAACTCGTAAGGTGTAATGTTATCAGGGTCTGAATTTCTCCTTTGAGATTCTAGGAATCCCTACTGTCTTAACTTTACAGTGTGTGGTAATTGTCAGAATCCAAAATCCAGCTGTACTTTTCTGGAAATGTCCATAGAAGACAAAGCTCAACACACTCTTCTCTATACACAATTGACAGCTAATTAACAGTTGCCTGATTGTTTGCATTTGTTGGTTTTGGGGTTTTTTTTTGTTTTAACCTTGTCAAAATAGGTTTTATATCTAGTAGAAGTATCATCCACATTTTTTTTTCTCAACTCTTATGAAGCTGCAGTTCTCTCTAGATTTGTTGGAACAAATGTAATGCAATGGTAAAAAAATAGTGGTTAGACTTGCTTGTTCTTGTCTTCCTGAAGAAGTAGTGTTAGCAATAAGAAAATTATTAGGCAATTAAAATTTATATAATCTGCTGCAGTATCACTAAAAATAGGAGGATTTGAGACTGGATATAGCTGAACAGTGTATTATCTTCCTCATCACACCATACAGAGCATGCACCCATGGTTCCTACTCTAAAGGCTACAGTTGTCCAAGTGAGCCCACACCTTTCTAGAGACAAAGGCAAAAATTTCAGTGTCAGTTATTATATATGAAACAAGGAACTTAATGCTTGATTCATGAGCTATTTCTGTAGGCATGGCAGTTGAAAAGTCCCCAGCTGCTTACAGGGAAAACATGACTGATTTTATCTGGAATATAATGAATAGCAGTGCATGCCCAGTGTGTAAAAAACTGAAAGAAGCCTAACCACGTTAAAAAAAATTAGAAGCATTTAAAAGTTTTGTTCTCACCTATGCAAAAATGTGGTGGCTTTGAAAATGTTTATTTAAATAATGATGAAGAATCACTTGAATTTAACCAGAAGACCAGCATATGAAAACATTATTCTCCAAGCAATCAGCTCTGTGGAGTGTTCAAAAGGGATTGCTCAGTTATGCTGTTAGTAACCCACAGGGTTGGTTTTGGTCATTAAAACTTTCCCCAGTTTTGTCAGACTTGGTGAAAGGTGGGGTTTTTTCCAACTATAGAGGTACAGAGCATTCAGTGGTATGATAAACTGTAACCTAAACAGTTTCTTGAAATGTGTACTATTAGCTATCAGAAGCACAAAAGAACTCATGAAACCTCTGAACAGTTTGCTCAAGGGTCTCAGGAGATTGTACAATGAATGGGGGTTAAAAGACCCCGGGGTTGTATGATGAAAGGCATTTGGAGAAGTGTGACAGGTGCAAATCTCTAGAGAGAAAGTTGACTTCTCTAGCTTTGGAGGATACAGAGAACAGGATTTTCATCCATTTCAGTGTTACAGGTTAAAACAAAGACCTGCTTGAGCACAGAATCTGAAGATAATTCTGACCAACAGAGCCTTAAAAGACCCTTTTATCTCATTACTGCTCCAGAGGCACTACAAATTATCCTTTCCAGTAACCTCTTGAGTAGCTGTTACTTGATTATTTCTTTTGGGGTCAGAGAACAAGCCTCTTCCTTTGATCTTTTATGGAGTGGACAATTTAGATGTTCCCATCTCTTTTTTTGAGAACTGTGCCTGGTTTACTGCAGTTGTGAAGCAACTTTTTGGATTAGTGTCTTGTGGGCTTGTCTACTAAGAAAAATATGAAGATAATTGCTACTGAGTTATACACCTGTTCATGTTGCATCTGTTCTAAGAGTTATGGATCCAAGCAGGAAGAAAAATGCACATTTCTTTGAGCTATGCTAGCTCTGCTAGATGTTTCTTTAACTTATTTTGAAAAATTTAAGACAAGTCCCTGCAACTTTGCAAGTAGGGCAGGCAGTCACAGATTTGGTTTGTTTGACTATAAATTGCTGAAGCAATGCAACTTAAAAACAATACAGTAGTACTGTATGACACTGTCAATATCATTTATAGCACAATTTTACACAAAGGCAGAAGTATCATAAAAAAGTAGCTCTATCAAGTGCCCTAAAATGCCTTCTGTCATAAATAAGTCAGATTTCTTAGAAGAAAGCAATAAGGTTCCAGCAGATTCGATTTTTTCTACTAAATAATCACCCTGACCTTTTTCACTAACTTCCCAGTAACAGTTCTTGAAGAAGCAAACAAACACAGTAAAGGATTCATATGGCACACTTATGTCTAAAGGATGTAGAGAATGTAGAAGAGCATTAAATGGCACTAGAACACAAAAGACAGTATGGAATATAAAGCAGTGCAGGTAAAGAAAAAATAAAATACTAATAAAAATCACTGGACTGAACATTTGCAAAAGAAGACGTTGAGAAAATATTGAATGTGAGAGAAATGAAGTAAACATATTTGGAGATTTTAAAGGTCTGTTGATAAGCAAATATAGCAGATATATGTGCAAGAGACCCGCAGACTTTTTTTAATATAAGAAATATTTTTTGTCACAGTCCTCATCTAGAAGTTTATAAATTAATCAGTGGAATAACACTGGGCATTAATTTAGCACTGAAAAAGGTATTATTAAGCTCTTTACTTTAAAATTCCTAATTTCTATAGAGGCTTTTTTACATAAAATTGAACAATTTCTACTGGAAGTATTTCTCTTCATTGTCACCAGGCAAATAATCTTGTCTTTCTGACGTTTCATCTGGATAATTCATATATTACATGAGAAAAACATCACTGAAGATCCTTATGTTGTGTTTCATACCAGAGTATGAAGAAACAATTAGTTTTTTAAAACAGTGACAATGAAAATGTCCTGTAATTTCTAAAATTTCAGAAGAGACATAATTGTTTCATAAAGGAGGAAAAAAAAAATCACAGTCAAATGCTTCTATCACCTGAGCAAGGTAGAAAAATATTAGAGGATAACAGATGAAAAGAAATAAGTCTGCAAGTGTTGATACCAGAAGAAACTGAAATTGCACTTTACTCACAGAAACAAGATGAAAGTCTCCAAGTTAGAAGAGAAACTATCATAAAGACTCCCAGATCAGTGCCATGCTATTTTCTGGAAGAGAAATTATTTGCTGCTGCTCTCCATCTGCATAAAATTGTGGATATGCCTAATGCTGTGCAGGTAGAGAGTACTTCAATAATTAAGGGGTGTTTTCCTTTTGTAATGACAGCAAACAATTTTAATTTTTTCCTTCTTCCAACTATCAAATCTCACTTCTGCAAACACGGATTCCTAAGAATATGGCTCCCTGCCTTTAAATCCTCCCTGTGTGGAAACCATAGTCTATAGAAAGTTGTCATCAGCTGACCAGGGATCATCAGGATTCAAAATGTCTTTTGGACAGATAAGCTGTGCACTGTTTATTTGTGCAAGTATTGAAAGTACTTGTATGTTATTTAAGAAAATTCATGTGTTCTGTTGTTAATGCTTAAGGATTTTTTTGTTTATATTAGAGTGTGTAAAAAGTCATCAGGCAAAATAGCCAGGACAGCTGACTCCAGCTAACCACAGGGATATTCCACACCATGTGTCAACATGCTCAGCATGTGAAGCTGAGGTAAAAAGAAGGAAGAGGAGGACATTTGAACTTAGAGCATTTGCTTTTCTAAGTAACCAGTAAGCTTGATGGAACCTCACTTTCCTAGAGATGGCTTAACACCTGCCTTATGATGGAAAGCAGTGAATTAATTCCTTGTTTTCCTTTGCTTGCATGCACAGCTTTTGCTTTATTTAGTAAGCTGTCTTTGTCTCAACCCACAAGTCTTTTTTTCCCTCACTGTTACTGTTCATTCTCTCCCTACTCACAGCTGGGGGAAGAAAGTGAGCAGCTATATGGTCCTAGTTGCTGGCTAGGGTTAAACCACAACATATGGTCCTAGCTGGAATTAAACCATGGCATACTATTACAGCAAATAGAATGACTGTTTATAAACGGGACTTCTTATTAATCCTCATTGGGACACAATAGCTTTTCAAACCAGTATAGCTACAATTATGTACAAGGCTTGATTTTCAAACCAAGAAAATTTTACTTCCTGGGTATAAAGGAAAATCTGGAGAAAGAATAGCAAATATCTGAGGAAAGTATAGTTATAAAATGTATCAATACTACTTCAGTTTATGAGATGCCAGTTCTGGTGCACTAGGATATCTAGACATCTGGATGATGACAATACTTTGTTCATTTTGTGTCAATTAGAAAAAATAATTATTCATACAGCAGTTCTCAAAAGCAGAGTTTAGGCTGTCTCCTTGTAAACTTAGGAAGTTGTGGCAGATTTGGGTTCCAACAAAAACCCAATCTTGTATGATTAGTTCTAGCAGATGCTTAGCAGTTGTCCACTGTAGAATCATTTGTCATTACTCTGCCACGGTATTAGCTTTAGACCTTGCTATTAAAGAAGATGTACTTAGTGTTAGTGCCAACTCTGAAATAAGAAGAGCAGTACAATTCCAAAATGCCCCAAAGTTACTCTCTGGAGACAAGGCTGTTGATGACTTATCCTAGATCAATCATCATTGAAGGTCGCCTGTCCTATTTGGCAATATTTGTTCAGTAACTAATAAAGATCAGCCTGCAGTTATTTATATTAGGTTATCATCTCTCCAGGGTGAAGCTTAATCCATTTTGCGATGTTTTTCCCAACAAGACAACATGAGTTTCTCCGTCTGAAAATGAATTAAGTGCATGGTTTCTAAATATGGGATCTGACATTGTTCTTGTTACAAAAAGCAATTTATTCCCCAAAAGGCTTACACTTCAAAGGTTATATAAAAAGGTTCAAATATCAGTGCTATCCATTTTTCAATTACTGGGCTTCCTAACACCACTAGCTTTTGGACAGATAAGCAGTGGTATCAGTTTTCTTATTCAACATCTCATAGGTTTCCAATTCTGCATCCCAGAGAAAGCAAATTTATTGTAATACATTTAGCTGTTTTTGAAGCAGTAGTATCCCAATTGTGTCCCGCAAGATTATATGGTATATCAAACAGTATCTTAAAGGGATGTTTATGAAGTGCTAGATACTAATGATTGTGATTATTGCTGTAGATTAGAAAGCTTGACTATGGACAGCCTTGCTTATCATTGTAAAATTTTTAATAATAGAAAGAAAAGAGATTTCATCTACCCATGAAAATTCAAGTACTTTCATGAAATAAGACTACTCTGAAAAGGTTCTCTCTTCAAATCTTATTTTACAGTTCAAAAAAACCAATGATGAGAATAATAGACAGAACTTTTGCATAGTATTCTATGTGTGTTTATAGCTTCAGTAATCATTAGCAATATTGAGTTGGAGGAAAATAATAGTGTAGTAGTAACAACAACAATACTAATAATAGGTTTACTTTTAATAAAAATTTTCTCTCTTATCAAGATTTCATATCACTCCACTATAGTAAGTATATTCTTTATAAAACTTTTGCTGTCATTTCTAACCGTACATTACGGATAACACAGTCAAGCTTTGACATACTTTCATTGTCAGACTGTCATGGGAAATAGAGTTATGGGTCAGCACTGAGTCATAGCAACAGGTCTAGGATTTGCTTCTACCAGGTATTTCTTGGAGGAGAAAAATAAAATACTGATAGATTCTAAGCCTGAGTGGGAAGCTTATCAGGACAGAACAGTTACTAAATCTACCAAAAATACTCATCTGATGCTGTTTAAAATATTACATATTTTATGTAATATGCAAACTTTTATAATATATAGACATAGATACAAAATACAGACATAGACATAGATACAGAAATTAATTGTTTTCCATCTAAGATGAAGGCTGCAGTGAGAAATTATGTGTTAATATGAATTTAAATTCAAATTATGGCTTGTTGTTGCTGTTATTTCTGACAGTATTACAGTAGGTCAAACAGATTTTTGTAGGGTGATGTAAAAACAGGAGAGGAAAAGAGGAATGAATGCAGAGAAAATAGAGCAATTGTTCTGAACCTTAAATGTTAAATACAAGGAATGTAAGCATTATAGATTAGCAGACATTGCTAGTATAGGGGTATACAAGAGCACACTGCATTACAAATAAGTTTGTGTTAACATTTCACATTAACAGTATTATGGTCTGTCTTGCAAAAAGAAAGGATTCGTGGAATAAAAATATCAGTTATGTTTTGAGGAAAAGAAATAGGGAAAGGTTTAAAGGAGAAAGATACTCTTCCAGGTTATTGTTTATGTTATCCATTGGCTGGAGGAGACTTTTGCAATACTGATTTTGAGCTTCTTATTATCAGAAAGTATGAGATCGTAAGTAACACTATGATTTAAAAAGAAATTAGAACTGAATGAAATAAAACACTGATTCACCAAACCAGATTTTCCTAAGCTAACCTTTTTGATAAGTCAACCTTTTGGAGCTTTTAAAAGATGAAAAAAACTAAGTGCAGAACTACATGGGAAATAATAGTAGAGGCAGAGAAGATGGAAAATGCGAGAAATGTAAAAAAGCTAAGGATTTAGTTACAGGAAAGTCTACCAGATATTGTTCTAAATGGACAGCTATGAAAAGCAATGAACTCCTAGTGGAAACAAAGATTGATCTTGAGACTGTATTTATTTAATATTTTCATTTGTGACATAGAGGAAACACTGAGATTGTACTAATAAGTCTGTAGAGAGCATATTGTTGTGGAACACTGCCAATCTCAAGATCATGCAGAAAAAGACAGGTTTGGAACTGAATAGTCAAAATGAGGTGATTTTCAGCAACACAGAATTAAACTTCATTTTCTGGATGTTCTGAATATCGGCTATTTGCAATGCGACTGGGAAAAAAAGACAATTATCACTTTAAAATGTGTGAGTTGAGGTTTTTCCATTTGATATGGAGAAATATTAACATGCAACAAAGTTTGGATACAATCTTCATCTGGAATAATGCTTAAAGCTGTGATTATTTATGCTCAGGAAAAAATTCAAATTCAAAACTTGTAGATATGCTACCACTGGCATTGTCACGGAAGCTGAGTATATACAAGCTGAAAGACATTCCACATAATAATAAGGAGATTGAAAAGATATAGGCTGTCATCTATAAATATTTTGTGTCAGTCAACACAAATAAGGGGAAAGCATTGTTTAGGCAAAAGTACCATCATGTCACAAAATAGGCAGATGTAGAATGCCCATAAAAGTAAAACAAGTAGCATTATTTCTTTCAATGGCAGTGAGACAATGGAATCCAGTTGATTTTTAGAAGGAGGTATAACCATGTGTATAACCATGGTAAATTGGCTGGATAGGATTATTCAAAGACTATTTTCCTTCCTAGACCATATGCTTCTACTGGGAAAAGGAAACACCCATAAAACAAAACTGAACCTGAACCAAATCAGGTGAGCTATTTATAAAATAACCAGAACTTCAAAAGGTGTCATGTCAGAGATCACAAAGAGATTTTACTCAATCCTAATATTTGGTATGATCATGAATCTTATGAGAGAAATGTATTGCTATTCCCATTTTACTTTTCAGCTTTCTAAAACAATCTTTTTCTGTGAACCTAAAACATAAAGCCTGCTTTTCTGTAGGTTTCATTGCAATATATGCGATAATATTGGGGTGGGGCAGCTAAGCCTTGCCTGCTTCATCTAAGTCCATTAGGATGTTCCCAAGACAAACTCCATCTGAGGGTAGAGCACAATACCAGACTATCCTGAATAAATTAATACCACTTACCAGAACCCTCTTACTTCTGTTTGATATTTAGCCTTACCAGCTTCACTACAATGTGATGCAGAGATCCTGAACTATGAAAGATTTGTCCTTTTCCAGAAGTGTAGTAGCTGAATTAGCATGTTGCTTAAATGCCTGCTTGAAAGTATTGAATTTATCGAGGGTTCTCTCCTTTACAATAATTACAAAATTGCTAGAGTATTTGTAGCCTCTAAGTTTATACTTAGGTAAGGGTGCAGTTTCTGTGTAATGTGCATGCAGAGGTCATAAAGCAAGGCTTTGGATTGCTTACATTTTGTTCCTGTGGGCTAAACAAGAATCTCAGCTGGTACTTGGGGGTTTATCTTAATTAATATCTCATATCCAGGTCTCACCTTAAAATCAATCCTGTTGCAACTGATTATTTGTCACATTTTTTTACTCTGGCTTCTAAGCCACTGCTCTTGCTATTACATGAAATCAAATAATCAGCATTTATCATTGCAATATTATGTTTTACATAGTATTCATATTCATATATATTTCTTTTCCATTGTATTTAGAAAACATGGAGGTGAGTGTGTTATTGGCTGTTTCATAAAACTCTTTGAATTAGGCATCTTTATTCCACTACTAATGGTTAGTAAGACAAATGCATTAGCCTAAATTAGTTATTTTCTTTCCTCCATTGATAATTAGTACTACAGGGGATGGGTATGAGTTACCTATTAAACTCCAATTGCTATGTTTAGCAGTGCATCCAGAAAAAATACATTATCAGTCACAGTAAAAACCGGCTTCTTTTTGCATGTTTATTTTGAGAAATTATCAGCAAAGGGAAACTTTCATCTGTGGCAGACTCACATTGCACTTTGTTCAAACTGATGTTTGTTTATGTCGTGTACTGGGCATATCAATACCTACATTACTGCTTATCAGTGTTAATTTCTTCTGACTATAAAAAGTGGCAGTGAAGAATTTGCCACTAAAGAATCTGTGTTTATATAAATCGCTTCATCAAATGGAGTCAAATTCTGCCACATTCAGACATACAGTTAGCTCTATTGACCTCTGAGCAGTCAGGAAATAATCTGACCCTGTTATTTAAAAATTAATGGAATTTCAGCTTAGTACACAGCCTTACAAAGTCATAAATACTTCCACATCAAGTGCTATGTTCATGAAACAGGTTGTTTTTTTCATATGGTTGAGAAATTGATATTAATGAATCCTCATTATTGTATCTATTTATATAAATTATGTTTGTAGCTTAAAGTAAGCAAGTTCTTATTGTTCAACTGATGAGTTATACTGACATATGAAGCTTAGCACATTGTAAATTGTTAGAAGTAATGAATATTTAATAATATGGATTTGCACACAATGATAACATAATTAATGGTGTGCAGAATATCTGGTCAAATAAATTATCTACTCATAATTAAACTAGATACCCTTGGGTTTTTTCCCCTGAAGATAACTGACATCTATGGTAAATACTATAACTGCAGGACACAGACGTCTAAGTACAAGGAGGAGCACTTAAGCCTAGGTTTTGCAGGTTTTGTAGGCAGTGAAAGAGACCTGCTTGTAAGTGTCTAACTCTGGCAGTGGCCTAAATTACCACCAGAACTCCTTCAAAAGACAAGTGGAAGAGGTCTTCCTGTCCGTGTGATAGACTTGTGATACTCTATTTCATCTGCATATAGCATCACCTGGGTTACTATGTTTCATATAATAACCAGTAACTCAGTGAATGCTGCTATGAGAGATTGAAATCAATCTCCTTGATATTCATAAGTATATTGGAGAATGATAGAATCACAAATGTTTTTACGAAATTTGGTGACAGAAAACTGGGATGCAGTTTAAAAGGGATTTGAGGGAAGTAATTAATTTTGGGATAAACTGCAATAGAAATGACAGAATGGAGGAAGACTGGGTAATGAGTAGCAATTGCAAGAGAGTCTTAGGGATCACATAAGGATAAGTGGAATCCAACTCTTCAATGTCCTATAGTTTCCAGACAAACAAACATAATACTGGCTTCTAAAACAGATAATATGGAGTAGTCCCACCTTCTCAGTACTGGAAAAAATGCCTTAGCTGATATGTGTTTAGTTTTGAGTGTAGTACAGAAGACATGCAGAGAGTAGACAAAATCAGACTTGACAAAATAGTTTGCAACAAGATTGTCTCAATTACTAGGAAATTTGTACTTTGAGAAAAGATAGAAAGCCTTTGCCATTTTTTTTCTCAAGGAAAAAAGAATCAGGGAAAACTGTCGGCATTCCTTGATTCTATAAAAAACTTTCCAGATGGTGATAAAAATGAAACAAAAGATCTAAAATTCAGTGCTATGCAATTTATCTTAGAGCAAAATCTTCATGATTATCTTTTAAGAATAGTTCAGGAGGCGACAGAGAAATGAGGGAAGATGTAGGCCTATGTCATTTTACCTTGTGGCACAGTGGACATTAATGCTGTGTTCTACTATGCATTTTACAGGAGAATTAGTATAAAAGAAACAAAATTTTGGAAATAAGCTCTTCAGTGTTTTTGTCAGCTGCCTTTAGGGCAGCTAGAATCTCAGAAACTCAAAAGAAGGCAGTGACTGGAGTGACAGTATGCTAAGTCACATTCTCAGAATTTACTACTTGCTGTCTCCAACAGTCCCTTCTTCATCAACTTGCCTTTAATGAATTTAACTGTGAATTTCCTCATACTTGATATATGAATCACTGTGATTTTGCATGCTTGACTTAAGATCATGTTGAAGAAATATCCATTAAGAGGTGTACAGGTCCTCAGACATTGTGACATGGAGCCTTGGAGTACCTAAGCCCCTTTGTAGATATCAATTCTAGAGCTAGATCCAGAAGAGGCTTAGGTATTGACAATCTGATAGGTAATTAAAGAGTTAGCTTGAAAGACACACAGATGTTAAATGAAGTGTTTCATAGCTTCTTGGTCAGCATCTAAGTTTTAAAAATTTTTTCAAAACATTAAAGCTTTTACTTATCAAGTTACTAGTCATTGAAAAATTCTGCTAGTTACTGTTGCTGTATTTATCCTTCCCTCTACTGTTTATACTCCAATGCCTGTTCATTCTCCAGTGTATGAGGTATCACAATTCAGAGTGCTTGGCCTGGATGGAGGACCCAAAAGTTATTTATTCGGATATAGGAAGGAATTATTTTTGATTTTTAGATGTATAATTCAGGGTTGTTGATACCCCAAGGCAGAAAAACGCCTGCAGTTTTTCTAGGTATAATCCCAAGACAATACAATAAAATCAAAGTCTTCTGTCATTCTCATATTCACATCAAGACATTCTTGAACAATAAAATCCAAACAGTGAGTGCAAAGACAGTAATGCTGTTCATTGAACTAATGTTAAATTACGGTGGAATGATGTATCATACATATACAGCCCAAACCTTTCCATTAGTGCAGAAAAAGCAACATTTTCCATCACAATGAATACAACACTACAAAATAATAATTAAAATGTGTTGCCAGTTACTAAATGGATAATGCATAGCTTCTAATTAGCTTGGAAATAAACCCTCTTGTATGATGAAGTGTACAGATGCATTATCCTTGGCTGGAGATTCTTCAGTAGATAGGCTGAGGAAATACTACATAATGTGATAAGCTGGCTATTTATATTGAGAATGAAATTCAGTACTATATTGTAAAACCAGCGTAGTTTAATTTCATTTGATTCTTTTCTATAGCAAGTTAATGTGATATGTGACATCAAAGTGATATATTTCTATTCTCCATTTATTTAGTTATCTCTTCTGGCATCAGTAAGAAAAATATTTAACCCACAAACTGCCAATGCCCCTAAGAGACATTGGACTTGGAGTGCCAGTTTTGCTTGTTTGGGTTTTTCTCTTATTCATTGGCAATAGAATTGTTTACATTACACTGCCATTAAAGGCAATTCAAGTTGCCCAAGTGTAGCTGATGGATTTGCACAGCTGGAGCAAGAGACTTGGTTTGGCATCTGGAAGCTTTATTGTTTGTGAGGATGTGAAAATGTGGAAATTAAGGCTGAAGTACTAGTAGCCAGAATGTACAACACTGTAGTTGTAAACGAGCACATATGAGATGTCTTCAGTGAGTACAAGCAATTGTGGTCACTACTTTGAGCAGAACTGAAGTCACTATTAGCTTTTGTACCATTTGAACCACCTATGGGTCTTCCACACACACTCCGTATATGTTTTAGGTGTTACAGGTCCACTGCTGAAATCCATTTATTATTAAGAAATTTGAACTTATTGACATATTATCTTCAAGTTAAAAGGTAGCATTTCTGCTGTACCACAGATGAAATTATTAGCCTAGCAATATGCCAGAAACTATTGCTGAACTGGGAACGCCATGCAGCTTTCTTTTTTGAACTTGAAAAAAAGAAAGAAGAGGCCTAAATCTGTTCTTGTACAAAAGTCATCTCACTGCTTCTACTAACACTAGAACTGGAGTAAATTTGTATAGGAGAGAGCACAATTTAATCTAGTGTCTAAAAGTTAAACAGTTGTATGGCTCAAAGGGCAACAATTTTCTTATAAAACTGTGAAGCAAGTTTGACATGAGACATAGGCATGTTTAACTTCAGCCATATAGCAAACACTTTCAGTTGAGTCTGGAGAAACTAAGATTCACCCAGTATTTTTCGGAGCTCTTGGTAGAGGCTACAGGCTGTTTTTCTTATGGTCATTCTGTTCATCAGTTTGTAGTTGTGTTTATGTTGTACCATTACATGTAATTACAGACACTGAAAAGAGCTTACTTACTTGCAGCCTAGTGGTAACATGAAGAGCATGTAATGGGGAACTACACTGACTGGAAAAAGGTCATGGAGAAGAACATCACTGGAGGTCTTAGTTTTGTTGTGTGCCCTGATCCTTTCATAAAACTTACATCTTTCTTTCTCTCTTCCGTCTTCATGTCCTTTACTCATCACCTCCCCATTTCCCAGATGTTAGCAGTTTTGCTTGGTAAGAAGATTCCTCTGTTTCCACATTTGCATTTTGTCATAGGACTTGACCTTGCACATGCTCTACAACATGAAGAAATCAGTGTTAACCTCCGGTCTACTTTATACCTGTGAGCTCCACTACCAACAGAGGGTGGTGGTGTCTTCTTTCAGTGCTTGGCTTTTATATTTTCTTCAACTAACTACAGTAGGATTTTTATTTGATTTTCCTTTGGGAAATACATCTGTACTAGATTGCCAGTTTCACCTTCAAGTTTGAAAGTTTGACTGAAGTTTTCAGGGTAGCTGGAAAAAAATTTATTTTGTATGAAAGTACTAGAACCCATGGACAAGCTGTTAATAATTATAAGAATAACAAAATAAAAGTCACACATCATTTTCAGAACTATGGTTGTCCGTAACTGCTGGTAATATTATGAAAAATGGTTTCCAGAGTTCCCTTTTTTCCCAGTACTCCCTATGGTTCACCACAAATTATTATTTTTCCTTTTAAAACTCATCATCTTCCTTACTTCTGTTAATTATCATCCCTTTTTTTCTTTTCGCCAGAACAGGAAGCCTCCAGGGGAATTTGCTAAGTAAAGGAATATCATGAAGAAAAAAGGAGGAGATGGTCATAGATTATCTGAGAATGTGGGTTGTATGAGAATTCATTTTCCAAAAGAGGTGTAGGTTATCTGATTAGTAGGTTATTTTCAGGAAAATATGGGAATATAGAAACATCTCAGCTCTATCTGATACATTTGTGCTAGTCTTGTGAAAGGACAGATTTGCTTTTCTGAGATATCCATATCTATCAACGAGAAGGAAACCAGCTTCAGTAGCAAAGGTTTCTAGGTTGAAAGACGACTAACTGTATGATGAAATGAATATCAGAAAAAATATTTAATAGATAACTAACAGATGTATCACTGTGACTCATCTTTTCCTTTATTATTTATTTTTTCTATTCTAGCAGCCTTGATTAAATTAATTTTTTAAAAATCAAAATTAACTACTTTTTCTAATGTAATTTTTTTTTTCTCAGGCAACAGAAAAGAATGTTTACACATTTTTTTTTACACTATTATTATTAGTCTCACTTCTACCACTACTGCTTCTGCTTTGCCCATAAATGGTCTTAGGTTTATTTTAACAAATTCAAACATGTTCTAAAAATGTATTTAGAAGCCTAATTCTGAATCATTCTCTAAACACTGAAGGTATATTAATTGATGGTATATTCATACCATTGTAAATACAATCTTTTTAAAGATATGCACTGTGAGAACCACAGTTGAAAAATCTGCTATTTTTATCAAAATAGACATCTATTATGCTCTAAAATAATTCCCATAGACAACAGGTAAGGACAGAAAGAACTGTTTACTTGTGCAAGAATGTTTTTCATAAAATAGCTGCTCTACTGCTTACTTCTTAGCCCTAATCTTTTTTAAAAATCTGGAAAAAATATATAACTGTACTAAGTAGTTTTATGGTATGTTACATTTTAGCACTTTCACACTCAGCTAAGTGGAGCCCTCAGGTAACACCTGCACCAATATTGTTATTTTCAGATATAGTGATCAATGCCCTCAAAAAACTGGGGGTTTTGATTGCAGTGAGGAATTTTCTATTCTGCCAAATACAAACAATCCAATGTTATTGAAACTGACAGTCAACAAAACAAAATTCTACTTTTCCACTTCTTGTGTTCAGAGTAGACAACTGGGGCAGGGAGTGATACTACACTGAAGAGCTCTTAGTGGAAATACTGAGAATTTACCCAGGTACCTTTCAATCTTAGTTTTGCAGTTCCATCATTGTCTGTGCAGTTCAGTCTATGTCATTCATTAGTGTGTCATCATGATAATGATTAGAGCCTTATATATCTATTTCTTACAGATGCTTCTGTGGTTTCTTAAAAAAGGTATTGTGAGTTCTGTGTAATTTTCTGCCTGTGTTTCTCACATTTTGTGAAGTGCTGCATTTTCTGTGTTTACTTCTTTTCTGAAGTCAGAGATTCTACCCTGTCTTAATAGGAAAGTGAATATCCGTTTCTAAAAGAAACATCATGTTAAATGCAGTTGTTACAGTAACAGCAGCATATCACATTTCATTTCTTCCGCATTTCTGTCAGGCCCAAAAGTATTAGACGCTTAAGTACATAGTGACATTACTAGGAATAAACAAAAGCAGCTGTGGTAGAAGATAAAGAACAAAGCCCTCTAACTAATTTTTCTAATGTCAAAGATGAGCTGAACAAAGGAGTAATTGCACTTGGAGCATTATTTACTGGCTTTTTCATTAAATCCAACAAAGACAGTAATAAACAGTGCAGGAACAGTAAGGAATAGATTTGTGTCTTTGATTCATGGTGCTCATCTCTGTGCATATTTAAAAATCAGCTACTAGATGATGATTTGTGCTCTGTATCTGAAGGCACTAGCAAGGAGTAAGTCTCAAATATATTCTGGAATTTTAATTATTTGGAAAAATGATGAGTAAAGTCATTTTCTCCAGATCTGTATCAAAAATAGATAACTGATTTTAAGGTAGTCTTACATGATACATAGTGTTTTTATGAGCATTCTCTTCATGGTATAGTACTCCAGCAGTGGTTGTATGTGTAGGTCAGACTAAAATAAACATGTACTTTAGAACAATGTATCTGAAAAGAACAGGTAGAAGATATTTTGTTCTTAGGGGAGTCTAGCAAGTCCTTTGTCCCACTATAAGCAGTTCATACTTTCAGATTATTTATCTTTTATTTTGATTTAAATGGGTTTTTTTATTGTTGAAAACCTCCATTTTTTGTAGATTAACAAAAGCTGCAATATTTTCTTATTAGAAATAATTATTTCTGCTAGTATACAAGTGCATCTACATATGCTCTTCCACTAGCAGTTGCTAGACTAGTTAATACAAACTTCTATAATAGTTCATCTGACTAAAGTTAGTGTTGCTAAACTCATTGGAAATTAATACTTTATATTTCATCTTGAATTCTGGTACAAAGTATAGAGATAAGCAGCATCCGCTACTTGTTTGAATTCTTTGTCTGTCATAAGGCCAAGCATAACTTGGAATGGTAGAAATGCCACTGTGGGATGATAGCTACATCAGGAAAGATATTTTTTACCTTGATCAACAAATTCTTCCTGTTGAAAGATATCCAGAGTGGGAAGAGGGCACAAGAAAGATCCTTTACTCATAGCATGCCAACTTTAATATGAGGGTAAAAAATGAGAAAAAATCTACTTCAAAAGAAAAAAACATTATGTATATGAGTAAAATTATCAGTCATTCATTTACTGTATTTGCCAAAATGGATAGCGTATTTGGCTACTCAAACTATTTATATTGGATCAGCTGCCGAGTTATTTTTTTAAAGGAGAACCAGAAAAAACAAAGTGGTTTTACACATAAATCTGAGACAAGGAACAGGAAGAATTACTAACTAAATAAATGCTTTTAAAAGCTGTCAGTAAAAAAGTTGAAGGGTTATTTTATCAGGCTAGGCAAAATGGGATCTTTCTTAATTAAATAGAAGGAATAGCTCTGGAAAATTTAATTGGTAGCCAGTTTGTTCTGGATGGTACTTCATCACTATCCTTCTGGTCTTCTTGTGAGAGTACTGTATGCTAACACATATGTATGTCTGCAAGTAGAAAGGGAGAAGCTCAGGAATCCCTCCATTTTTTTCTCCTACATTGCTTCTGGCTTATCAAGTAATCTTGTCTCTAATTTATGTCAGACAGAAAATATGCCATAGATCTGTGGCAGGAATAAGCAATCACAATGACTTTTTTACAAGGTTTGAAATGACTTCCATATTTGAGAGATTTATAACTAGCTATCTTTGTATGGGAAATTGATACTGAGAGTCCTGTGAGCTCAAATCAAATGTAAAACCCTTGAATTCATGGTATTAGCTTATTTGCATCTTCCCTGGCTGGACTTGCATGAGAATGTAAAATCTAGTGTCCCAACTTCTCCTGAAGCTTAGAGCAATGGCAGAACTATGGTTGCATAGATGATCAAAGAATACTATATTGTGTCATTTAGATGAATACTCAGATGCCTAAATTAGAATCTTAATCTCCTTGCTTAGTTAATGAGGAAAGCATGTGTTTTGAAAGAGCAGCTACTGACATCTTAGATACATGTTGAAAGTCACTCTCCTTTGAACTAACCATTTTGTTGTCATCTTTTACAGGAGAAAGGATCTTATATTATCCCCTAAATAATCAGTATGAATTCTAATTTGTATGAAAGATCATTGGGAGAACACAAAAGTGTTTTAAACTTACCATCAAAAGGAATTCTTACTACATAGGTAAAAGTCCTGAAGATTTAGTTGGTGGTAATGCATGACAGAATTGCTAGGAACAAAATGTGGTACCTGTCATGAAACAGATTTCTGGTTTCAGAACTTCTTTGTTGATTACTGGCCTAAACAGAAACAGAACTTGAATACTGTCTTTTTATATTATATAGTTGTTCCTTACTTTAAGAAAATGGGAAAATAATTGCACTTGGATGACACAGGAGTTACTCAGAAATACTTTCAGAAGTAATCTGTACAGGCTCTGGAATTCCCAAGAATCACAGACACATTGTGACTTTCCCAGATGTGATATCAACTAGGAAAATAGAGCAATTGTTGGAAGAATGTTAAGGTTATCATGTAAAATGTGTTTATATGGTTCAAGTGAGAGGAAATGATGGCAACTGACAAGACTAGTTGGAGAACTTCCTCTTCAGAATATCATGACTTTAATTCCCCATGCTCAAAGCCAAATTAGTCCTGATCATTGTCAGAAGAATCATGAATGTTGTCAATGCACAAAGATACCTTCAAAATTAATAATCAACAAGATGAATGCATGTGTCATTATAATCTATAATCTTACTTACTGAATACCATATGTCTTTATTTTTCTCTACATTTATCTATTTTTGAAATTTTAAATATTCTGACTGATCAAAGATTTAGTTTCTCCCCTTTCTTTTATTTTTCTGACTACCTCATTGACTCACCTTTTTGCCCTCAAGTCTTAGTTCATAGTTCTTGCTATATTCTGTATCAGCCATTCTGAGAATTTTCCTCATATGATCAGAAGCCATATCTTCTAAAGCAGAGAAAATTTAATTAGATCCACTTCAGGACATATTTCTAGTGGCTCACTCAGCTCAACACTATTCCCTATTGCCTTCAAAGTACAGCTAAACTTTCAATTTTACACGATTTGCCTGCTTTTATTGGCTTTATCTGAGCTATTCTTTATAAGGCTGAATGATATTTCACCACCTTCCTGAGCTGGCAGGCTCATAACAGTACAAGCACTTAAAGCATATTTTCTTTTGTATTTATATAAATAAATAAAGTATTTTCTTCAAAGTCTGCAATGTCATTGGATTAGCATATCCTTTAATACCAAGAAAACATGTTGATAGAACAATTATTTGTCACTTGCGCTCTGTTGTGGCTGATGTATTGTATACCCAGTTGTCCAAGAGGCAACACTCAGAGCTCCGCTTAGAAGTAAGTTCCAGAAGTCCATATAGATCAGAGCCATAGATATCTCAGAGCACAGCAAACAAAATCTGTTTAGCCAGATACAGATAAATACTTCAATGTAAATTTCACAATGTTTCTGTGCTTTAATGATAATAGCTTATCGAGGTCAGATAACGGCCCCCTGGCCCTTTCATTCTGAAGTTTATTCAGACTACTATCCATACCCAAAAGAAAAAAAACACAAGAAAGATCCTTTGTTTTTTTTCTCATGTATCCTTGTGCCAATAGAATTTAGAGAAGCAGCCTCATTCTCCAGTAACTAATAAGAGGAAAGATATTGCAGCAGGCTTGCATATCTGGACTTAGTAAAATGGTACCTTTAACTACAGTAACAAAGCTGTTTAAAGTGAACTGAGGGCACCTAAACCTGCTCCCAACTTTCTTGGTCTTATCACAAAGTGGCAAGGTACTTCAGCTCTTGGTCCATAAGTCTCAAATCAGGAGCAAGCTTGACCTTTCCCATAAATACAGTTTCTAGACACTTTTGTCTGAGAAAGCTCAAAAGTACAAACTCAAAATGCTCAATAGTCAAAAGCCCATGAAAATGCCCCAGACTTACTGTCATTTGAGAACTAGCTAGTGGCTGTTTTATTAAAATGTAAAGTTTGCATAACAGCAATATGAAGATATTCTATCACATTTTTACTGAAAAAGTCAGTTTAATCTTTCAGAAAATGCTGCAGCAATATTTATATTTTTGTGATTGGACCCGATGTCTTTCCCTGAGAACAAATGCTTCCAAATATTCAAGTCCATAAATCTGTAGGGAAAACAAAATACAGAAAATTCTTGTTAATGCAGTACATTTTCTGGCAATTTTATAGTCTAATTTTCAGTGGTTCCCTACAGAATGAATGCAGTTCAGAAGGCAATTCTATAAAGTACTTTGTGGATAACTATTATCGGCTAATTATTAGAAATTGCATGTTGTTTTTAATTGCATAAATAAATTGTTTTATCTGAAAGCCATTAAAAAAACTGTTGAGTGTTTGAAGCATATATGGTTTTGATGTTCCTGTATAAAACATTTAACTGTTTAGCTCTAAAATAATGACATGCTGCTTTAAACCATTTTTTATTCTGATGCATTGGAAGGGGAAAGAAAATAAGAGAATTTCAAAGGGCTTTTTTTTTGTGAAGTGTAGTCTTACAATTGTAGTCTCTTTTTACACTGATATGTAATATAACTGCTGGTGGTTTTGGCAAGTACTAAAGCAGTCTCTCTTTTTAGGAATAATGAAAAAAGTTATGGAAATGTATTTTAGCATGCTTATTAAAATTTAAAGTATAAGACATAGAAGATTTCAAAGTATAGGGATATTTACAAGTTACTTTTCATATTTAAAAATGCTTTGTATTTTTTGTGAAGGTATTTGTATGTGATTGTTCAAAATTCGTGGGGCTGACCTTAACAAACTAGAAACTGGTTTTAGTTAGTCAAAGAATGCAAAGACTTCTTCCTAGCTATATGTGTCCATTGTTCTAATGTTTTATTTTCTTTCTCTTCATTCATTTTTATCTTTGTGGACTCAAGGACAAACTGAGATGTTAGGGATGAGTACATAGACTTTTTACATTGACATCCCCTGGGTCAGAATTTTACATTGAGGATCTAATTGTGCTATAAATCCAAGAAGATCCAAGAATGCATTGGCATATGGGTGGTCAGGAAGCTGAAGGACTTGGTGTATGAGAAGAGGCTGAGAGAAATGAGTTCATTCAGTTAGGAAGGGAAGGCTGAGTGGGATCTTCTTGCTGTCTTCAGCTGCTTAATAGGAAGGCACGGAAGGATGAAAAAACCCTCCTCTTGGAGGTGCACACTGATAGAACAAGATGGAATTTGCACATGTTCAACAACGGAAATTCAGAAAAAAATCTTCACTGTGCCCAAGAGAGACTGTGGAATCTCCATCCTTGGAGATACTCAGAACTTGTCTGGAGAGTGTCTTCTGCAACCTGAAGTAGAATCATAGAATCATAGAATCATAGAATCATAGAATCATAGAATCATAGAATCATAGAATCATAGAATCATAGAATCATTTGGGTTGGAAGGGACCTTAAAGATCATCGAGTTCCAACCCCCCTGCCATAGGCAGGGACACCTCCCTCTAGGTCAGACTGCTCAGTGCCATGTCCAGCCTGGTCTTGAACACCTCCAGAGAGGGGATGACCACAACCTTTCTGGGTAACCTGTTCCAGTGTTTCACTACCCTCACTGTAAAGAATTTCTTTCTTATGTTGACTCTAAATCTACCCCCTTCCATTTTACATCCATTGTTTCTGATCCTCCCATCCGATATATTAAAAATTCCTTCCCCTGCCTTTCTGTAGGACCCCCTCAGGTACTGATAAGTTACTATTAGGTCCCCCTGAGCCTTCTCTTCTCCAGGCTGAACAACCCCAACTCCTTCGGCTTGTCTTCATAAGGCAGTTGGTCCAGCCCTTTGACCATCGAAGTAGTCATTTGCAGTGCTGGAACAATTATCTCTAAATGTCCCTTACTAATGAAGTTGTTCTATTCTATGCTAGAAAGCCAATCTAATCTTAACATTTGTTTCTACACTGCAATTAAAAGTTTTGTTTCTTTTTAAAGAACTATTTGTCATTTACTAGTAATCAGACAGTGATTTTACCTTTGTGACTAGTTGGATTTTAGATAAACAGAATTTTCTGCCACTTACAGGGAGAGGTAGAGTAGGATGAGAAGAAAATGTTTTTAAAAAATTAGCATGACTAAATGCTGCTCAGTTCAGAAAGTACCCTGAAAGCAAACCAGTCTGTGATGGCTGCTGATACTTTCTTGCAAGTTGCCTTACGGTGTCCTCTTTGCTGATTCTTATGTAAGTCACATTTAAACCATTAAAAATTATGAGTATTTGTAGAACATAACATAAAGAGTCATATTACAATTGATGTAATCTACTGCTATCTGGGAATTTTCATAAACTATTACAGTGTAATGGTGCCTGCTAGCACTGCGATAATTAATTTAAAGATAGCTTTTCCACTAAAACCTCTTATTTTCCAGAGCTTATACATATGAGAATAATTCCTCCCAAGCTGAAACTAGGTACACAGGGTCTTGACTGTGGAATGAATTATTCACAAAACATTAACAGAAGAAAATATGATTTCCTATGCCATTTTAAAATGGGCTTTGTTTTACTAAAAGAAATACAAGTAGAACCTGGAAGTGAATGACTGCTAGTTTAGCAGGAAGAGTAAAGAGGTGTCAACAATGATACTCTGAGTTGCACAAGGAGATTTCAACAGCCATGGCTCACATCTCCTTTTTCTATCTGTATAACCTCCACAGAAATTCCCATTTTTAAACACTGATTTGATTTACTGTTTCTCTCTTTTTATGTTTGCAAAATGTGTGTCGATAGTAGCTGAAGAACAGAGTGATTGTTTTGATATTTGAAAAGTAATCTTCTTTTCTTCTTTGGAAGTCTTGTTACCAAATAATTGAGAATTAAGTAATCATTTTGCAGGACAAATAAAATCTCATAGTCCTATTCAGCAAAAACTCAGTTGTAGTCAGTGAAGATCTAACTCTTATATTGGAGAAGAAATTCTTTACTACAAGTAGACTGCAATTTTGAAAAAAATCTCCCCAGACAGTGCCTGACAGTAGAATGTAACACTTCTCCAAACTAAGCCTCTTCTAGTTAGTGTATGGGCCTGTGTTACTTTCACATTAATGAAGTCTCTTAAACTTCAAGTTTTAACCAGTTTCCCCCTCTACATCAGGTCCATTGCTTTTGTCAACATTTCCCCTCATATCTATTCTCTATTATGGAGAAAAAAAAAGAAAGTACTAAAAGAAATTCTTTACTGAGCTTATGGGTGAAATATTGGTCTCTATTCATGGATGAACATCTCTTAGAACTATAATGTTCACTGCTCTTTCTGAGGAGAATAGAACATGAATACAACATTGCTCCTTGTCCAATCACTGCATGCCCTGGCAAACAGTCTCTCCCCAGCTTTCCAGTAGCCTCTCTTTGGGTACAGGTACGCAACCGTGAGATCTCACTGGAGCCTTCTCCAGGCTAAACAGCCTCAGTTCTCTCAGCCTGTTCTCATAAGGAAGGTGCTCCAGTCCCTTGATCGTCCTTGTGGCACTCCTCTGGACCTTCTCCAACAGGTGGAATAAGAGTTTAATTTTTTTTCCTTTTATAAAAAAAAGGGCTGGCCACCTTCAATGCTTTTAATTCTAAGTCTAGATTATAGATAGTTTTCCATGGGGAAAACTGAGTAATTTACATCTTGAGCAAATGTCAGTTATGGTTTGATGTCTGAGAAGCCATAGTTGTTCAACAGATTTCAACAGTCTTTTCACTGCAGGAAGGAGAGGTGGGTAAACATAGAAGACAAAGTTATAAATTACCATCTTCCTTTATTGCAAGGAGCAGCAAACGTCACTCGCATCTACTTTAAAGTACAGATTGTGGTGGATTTGTTGCTGCTTGGATTTTTCTGGAATATAATTCTTATTTCCTATTCAGCTTACATGGAATAATGAAAACTAGGAACTGGTGAAGACCCCAGAAGGTCACCTGCCTGATCTCTCATGTCCAAAACAGAATGAACAGTATTCCTGACAGTATTTGTGACTTGCTTTTAAAAACAATGCAGTGGTAGAAAAAAACACTCTCTTCCTAGACAGTCCATCCCAGTGCTTTATTATCTTACTGTTGCAAGGTTTTCCCAGTCATAGAATCATAACATTGAGTAGGAAAGGACCTTAAAGATCATCTGGTTCCAATTTCCTGCCATGGCCTGGGATACCTTCTAATAGACCAGGTTGCTCAAAGCCCCATCAAACCTGGTCTTGAACATTTCCATAGAAGAGGCATGTAAAGCTTCTCCGGTCAACCTGTTCCAGTATCTCACCACCCTCACAGG
>VZTY01003822.1:369551-447926 GCA_013400935.1 Turnix velox
AACATTGAGTAGGAAAGGACCTTAAAGATCATCTGGTTCCAATTTCCTGCCATGGCCTGGGATACCTTCTAATAGACCAGGTTGCTCAAAGCCCCATCAAACCTGGTCTTGAACATTTCCATAGAAGAGGCATGTAAAGCTTCTCCGGTCAACCTGTTCCAGTATCTCACCACCCTCACAGGAAAGAATTTCTTCCTAAAATCGAATCTGTCTCTCCTCTTTCAGTTTAAAACCATTACCACTCACCCTATTGCTAGTTCCTCATGAAGAGTTCCTCTCCTTCTCTCATGTAGGCCACCTTTAGGTATTGAAAGGCTGCTATAACGTCTCCCTGGAGCCTGCTCTTCTGCAGACTGAACAGCCCCATCTCTCAGCCTGTCTTCACAGGACAGGTTCTCCAGCCTCCCTGTCTCGCTCAGACAGGTCCAAATCCTTCTTATGTTGGTGTCCCCAGAACTGGTACACCATGTGGGGTCTCATGAGAGCAAAGAGACAGGATCACCTCTTTCAACCTGCTATGGTGCTTTTGAAGCAGCCCAGGATGCAGATGCTCATTTTGAGTTTTTCTTCTATATCCCCAAGAATGCTCTCTATCCATTCTCTACAGTCTTGTGATCTTATTTCTGGGGAAAATTGAGAGCACTTTATTATATTCCTCATTGTATATATTTGAAGTTGAGTATGTCTCTCCCTAGTATCTTCTTCTCCAGAATTCTGAATCATCATGGCAGAAAGGATGTAGTAGTATCAGGAAAAATTAGCTCTTGCCCATTCTGTTTTATGGCTGTCTAGGCCTATGCTACATTACATTGACCGTGATACCACAACTGAGGAAAAACTTCAGTAAAGTCAGTTATTCAAATGGGGCCAAGTACAATGCACTTTATATTCAAGAGCAGAACTTAAACAGAATCGGCTGTGGATGAAACCAAACATCCCACTACAGAACACTTCCCATAATACATATAATTTCCTGTATGAATACCTAAATACATATGAAGCCTTTGTTGTACTCAAGGAATTGCTGGAGAGTGTCTCCAGTATTTCTGAATGCACTCAGTAGGGGCTGAGTATATTAATATAATATTCTTTTATTTAAGGCCTCACTGTTAAACAGCCAGTATAATTAATGTTTGAATTTCACATAAAGATTTTTGATTCATCTTTATTACATCACAAACTGGCAGAGAGCCTTGAAACTGAAGCTTCTATGATAGCTCACCCGGGAGACTTTGAAATGTGCTTTCAGAAGACTTTTCCTCTGATAAATCTTGGTCACATGTCTGTTGGTGGAAAGTGAACCACAATCAGATAAGGGAGAAGGGACACCTCAAGGCAATTGATCGAAAATGAGAGTGTTATTATGTAGATGATGATTCAAAATTTTTCTAAATTATTCCACCTTATCAGGAACTTCACCTCATCCTCTAAACTTTATTGGCAGGGCATGACCACTGACATCTCTTGTTCTGTGTTGCTCTTGTGTAATTGCCTTGTTTCATTGCTTCAGCTTTGGTTGAAAGGCATTAAAAAATTTAGTAAGTACTGCTACATAATCTTTACTTGGTATCTACTTGCTTTCAGGAGCACAGTGATCTCCTGTTTCCTGCCTGGAACTTTTTAATTTTGCACCTGGCTTGTGAAACAGATTCCTCGACAGCCTTAATTATTTAACAAAAACAAGGACTCAGTGTTCTGCGACATCAGGGACTTTTGTTAAATAAAATGCAACCAAATAAACATGAGGCTTTCATCCATCCTTAGTCTTCCTCAGTTCCTTCTATGAAAAGTCAGAATAAATGTATTTACTCTTCTTGCTTCCAGTACAGTCACTGAACAGTTTGTTTCTATATTTGCATCTTTACACTGAGGAACTTTTTACAATATAGAGACTGATGGATTGATAAACTGGGACCTCCTTTTAGTTCATTCATAAACAGCAACTTTGCCTCCAATACTTTGATGACAAATCACATGGATATTCCACTATGCCAAAGTTTAAGACAGGCTCTTTTTTTCACGAGACAGTTCACCTTTTGGAGATATATTTTCATTTTATAATTAGGATGTCACCTTCCTTCACACTGGATATTTTATTACCCAGCTGTTGCTTGACAATGTTATTTAGAGCAAAACAAATTAAAAGAGAAAATTAAAAGAGAAAAGAGAAAGAAGTCAGAGAGAAATGTTCTTTTTTGATTAAAAAAGCTGTACCACCTTTGAGTAATTTCAATTAATATATTATAGTGGGTCTGGTAGCATTCTTGATTATTAGTGAGTATTTGATGCTTTCTGCAGTAAAGTTCTTTGTTGATAATTACATGCTTTCTCAAATTGGAAATTTGATCTAGAGCAAATGAAGAAAATTGCTATGAGATTCCTACAAGGAAAACTAGAGCTCTAAAGGCTGTTTTGGTTCCTGTGGTCTGGGCACAAAAAATTAAAAAGGAACTTGCCTAAGCTGTTGGACCTAAAAAAGTTCTGGACTGGAAAAGAGATGGGAGATCAAGAAGCCAGGCCCAACTGCAAGGAAACAGTCAAGGGGATCCTCTACTCAGTTGCTGGCAAAAGGGAGATGGAGACTGTGACTAAGAACAGGTCAAGGGTGAATTGTACAGTGTCTCCCCTGGTCCAATGATTTATTTCTAATGAACAGCTGTTGAGAAGGGGAAGGACAAGGGAAGTATGAGTATAATTATGATTTTACTTTCTGGTACAGGCATCCAGAGAACAATACTGATCCTTTGTGGAATTATCACAGTAATGTAAGGGGATTAAATGTGAACAATGTATCTATAAAAATATGTATAAGAGATTGCAGAAGCAAGTAATTAATTAAAGCTTCTTTCTTGCTTACTGGAAAAATGCATAAGTATTTTGTCCTCATTTTTTTCTGTCATTCAAGCTCCATCCTCTCTAATGATCTCCCTGCTGTTTTGGCTTTGACTGCTCTTAACCCTATACAGAGGACATCTTTCTTCTATCAGTACCATCCCAAGACACAGAAATGGGTATCGAGAAGAATAAACTGCTGACTTTTGCTCTTGCGTGTATTTAGGAAGGACAAGATAGCACATCATCCTCCTTATCTAGCCCCAAATATTCTCAAACTGCAGCTTTTTTAATATTGAAATTCTGCAGATAAATGGAGAATCAAACCTTTGATTTTTGAAACCTGCCATTAATTTGTAATTTCTTAATAACAAAAAATGCTTGTTTTAGGAAAGCAAGTTGAAGTCTTTGGTCAAGGAAATTGTCAGTGATCCTGCAAACTCTGCATGCGAGTGTATGTCTATGTAGAGATAGATGAGGAAATGTTCTCAATGATGTCTGCTCTATAGGGAGGTGTTCAACAGAGATTCACTGAAGGAATGTGAAAGCTTCTGAGTTGCAGAAAACATTGTGGTCACGTCTTACCAAACATACCGATAAAAATCGGACTTTTTGTTTCTTTATTTTGGGACAAGACTCTTTAGGGACTGCTGGAATGAGAAATGACAGATGTTCCAGCTCTTTCAGTTGTTGAGGAAAGATTGACCTGGAGAATTAAAAATACTATTTAAGTGCCTAAAACAAGGTTGTCAAACAAAATGTCTTTTATATAAAATCTTCCATGCAAAATAAAGTAGCAAATGAACAAGAGTCTGTTTCTGTCAAATGAAGCTGGAAGATTAGTTAGTTCAAGTGGAGATACTTGGACTTTCTGTCCCAACATTCAAATTGTGTTTTGCTAAATGGCCACATATAAAATGCCTGATGTCTGTAAAACCTAATGGGTTTTCTGTAAGAGAAGGGTTACATTTAACCTCATGTCAAAGTAAACAGTAAATTGTCAGTTCATTATTTTATTAATACCATAAATATAGCAAGCTTATGAAGCAAAATGCTAGGCTGATAAAGCAGAAAAAGAAAATTATAACTGCATTTTCATGAGTTCTGGCAACTTTCCATTCAGTCATTATAGGTAGGATTATCAAAACACTTCAGCCTTGGGCTAATGCTGCCATTGTCATCAATGCTTGTCAGCTGGAGTGGGCCTCACTGACTGCCTTTGTTTTTGCAGGAGACAGGATGATTCAGGCCTATCATTTTTTATCCTTTTCACAAGCCCATTTTAAGACTGGCCACAGACTCAAAATGTCAGGCATGAATACTAGAATATACACCTGTTTCTAATGAAGTATGCAGTCATGCATAATTTGCACAGTCTAGTTTTGTATGAATGTCCTTATAATAGTAAATAATGACCATTGTAATAAAAATACTTTAAAATGTCTTTCCAGGGCAATATGAAAGTTATTTAAATTTTGAGTACTTTCTTTTTATATAGGATTTGTGCTATGGGATTCAGAGCTGCGTAAAATGCATAGGTGGCACAGGGCTATTGGCTCTCCCATTGATTCTCTCTCTTGACAAGTGCTAGATGCCCAAGTTAAGCCACTGATGGATTGTTATTGACACATTGTGGATAGGAAGAAAGCAGATGTGGCTCTCTGGGCAGAGTGACCCATGGGCTGAAACAGAGAGATCCTTTCAGAAGGTCTTACAAATGACAACGTCTCAGCTGCAATTTGCATTCTTCTGCTTATGATTTGCTTAGCTGATAAAGCTAAATCCTGAGGAGATTCTGTTGTTTTACTTGGTACATACGTTCCCATTTCACAGTGTAATGAATACTCTGTTGTCAAAGAGGCTGGGAAAAATTATATCACCTCCAAACAGAGGTAGCTTATTCTGGCAGGCACAGGGGATTGTGTGTCTTTGTAACTGACTGAGGGATATCCAGGGGGCAGAAGTGCCATGCAATTGTTGTTGCTGGGATTATTTTCCCTTTTTATTTCCCTTTGAAATAAATAAATAAGAAAGAGGATATTTTAGATTTAAAACAAAGTTGTAAATTTAAAACAACCTCTCTCCATAATGAATTGTCAGTTACTTATTGATTTCTTTAGCTACACAGTCTGTAAACATTTCAAATTAAGTGTGTCTTGTCATGCTGCTCTCCTGTGTGAAGGTAGCTTTATCAAAAAAACCCTCCAAATCCACATACAAAGGCCAGTGCTGAGGAGTTTTTGGGATTGTAGAAGGCTATCACTAGCTCTCCTCCATGACATCTGGTAGTGCTGGACATAAAGGAGCAGGAAGGGAGCAAAGGAGCTCCAGTTGTTTTTTTTTATTTGCTATTCTTCACTGCCTTAGCTTATAATTTTTGTCATTTTTGCCCTTTCCATCTTGCCTGTACCCAAGGGGTCAGAATGTGAAAAGCACTATATAGTGTAAACATCACTGTGAAATAGCTAATTTGCCACAGTGGCAGGGGGTCTCATTGCTACTCCTCTACCTCCTTTTTCTTTCAAACATTTGACAGCACTTCCTTCTCTTGCCACCTCCTGACCTGAATCAGGGCCACAACGTGTGATCATTTGTTCATCAATTATGTAACATCAGCAGGACAGGAGGTTTTGTGGGGTCTGGATCCCCCCACCCTTTCCCCCCAGTCTTTCCTCTCTCCTAAAACTTTACAAAGGGAACAAAAGGAAAAATGAAATTGGTACAAATCCAGTCTTGCCTAAAGACCAAGTGCACGTACTGGGGACAGTGGGAATCAGCAAGAGGGGACGGATGTTTGTGTTCTGAACCTTTTTTGATGCATCAGTTTTGATTCCCATGTACCGTTTGCACTGAGTCAATGCAGTCTTCATGCCAGTTCTTAGCCCTCTAGTGCCTGAGTTTTGTCACATCCACAGTTTTCTTTCTTTCTCCCATAGCTTTTATGTGACCCCCGAGCTCATAATATTCCACACGCTGAGTGTCAGCTGAGACCAAACAAAGAGACCTTTCTACTCTGGCAGAAATTCGTTAAAGTCTCCAGCATCAGAATTTACGGCAGCTTTCTTTTGAAATGCTTGACATTTCCTCACAATTTCTTAGATATACTTGGTGGGCAAAGTGCGTCATCTTTGTTTGAATTTATCACACATAATAAGCCATTTTCTCCCAGTTTAATGTCATCCCCTCGGTAACCAGGAGGTCGGAGGCAACAACGCAAAAACAGCAAATTTGTCAATGGAATGTGTAAAGCTTAGTATAAATTTATCTTGTCCTAATCCCTTGGCCTCTTTTCATACCATGATTTTTCATATGCATATGAGAATTTTCAGAGTATTGGTTTCTCACACATTTCACTGCCTGTGGACAGAGCTGGAATACAGGCTAAGCTGTCAACTTCCATCAAGGCAAATTAAAAAAAAAAAAGGTTCCATACAGTAAACTGCATTTCACCCTCTCAACTTCCATGCTCTTTGAAGCTGAACACTGTTCCCTCTACATTTTTTTTACTTGCATAGAACTCACCAGATTGTCTGTAGAAATAAAATAAAATAGATTAAATCGATCAATAACTTTTTCTCCTGATGAACTGAAATTAGTTTCATCGGGGCCTAGAATTCCTGTTTACTACAATCCTGATTTAAATAAAAAGAGAAAGATAAAAAGAAAGGAAGATAAAAGAGTCTCAGTTTATGCACCAAGTTCATCCACGAAAAGACTTCAGATGGCAGTAAAACTCACAGAACAGTTCTCTTTTCCTCGGTGCTCTCTGTGTGCACCTAGCCACTGCTGTGACATTTCAAAGTGAAGATCCTCTGTTGCAGAGGTTACCTAACTGTTTATTCTTAAAATAACTTTGAAACTTCAGGCCTGATTCTTCTTAGAAATTGGGAAAAGGTCACTACATTTATTACAGGGATAAATAGCTGATGTTAACTCTTAAAATAAGGTATCCCTGAAGACATTTACTGTAACCAGGAGTTACACTGAGTTTTATTAGACCAATTTTGTGTGTTAAAGGAATCCTTTGATACTCCTGTGCTCCTAAGTTTAGGGGACTTTAAAAAGAGGATTCCACACCAACAGGAATAAACAGAACTATTTCAGCAATTTTTTCTTTAATTTGTTAGATGGAAAAAAAAAAATCACACATTTTTGTTGTTGTGTTGCTTATGAAAAGCTGAAGGTGAAACAGACTAAAACCTCACGGCAGAACTATCCATCCTAGTTTATTTTTTTAAAAATTTGTACAATTCAGATGAGGACTTCACTAGGGGAAGTTCTTAAACATGGATATATCAATTTGGATACCTAGAGAAGCAGCAAAGCAGAAACATGTATATCAAAGACTTAAAATGCTTCAACTGTGTTAATAATCAGATGTTATAATTTGAAGGTATTATGCCAAACATTTTTGAGGGCACCAAGGTGGACATTCTTCTTATTTCTCATTTTGGGTGGGCAATATCCCTTTAAATTTATGACATCTGATTACTCTGAGTAACTTTGCAGTCTTGACAACTATGTGGTAGATGGAGTTCCTCTGCTAAATAGCCATGAGATCCCAAACATATTTTGTGTAATAAAATGTTCTTCATTATTTGAAAATGATAATTTAATTTTTTTACTGGTGAGTTTGCTGGTGGGAGCAGCACAGCAGAAATGATTCAGTGTCATTTCCTTAGCAATGCTGAGTCTGAATTGGAGAGTCTGGAGCTCAGACAAACCGCGTCTGGCTTCTCTGTTCATTTCCCGTCTCTTAACAAAGGCACAAAATCTCATCAGTCTTGTAGGACTGATGTAATATTGCTCTTCATAGTCCACTCTAGACCTATAAGAGGAAAAAAACACACAACTGTTAATATTGGCCATGTTGAAACAAGGAAAACTTGATCGAAGAATCTGAAATCAGCTTCAGATTCTTGATGGCTCTTCTTGTAATACATGTCTTCTGTGATGCAGTTCATGCAGCTCTGATTTTGGACTCTTTCATCACAGGCTGTTGTGTTCAAAGCCAATGAAAGGAAACATACATTTACACAGAGTTTAGTTGTTGTGGTATTTTCCATCAGTGGGACAATTTACTGGAACAGACTATAGAGAAGGACATCATCATACTGTGACTACAAGCAACATTTGTGACTCTAATCCAAAATAGAGATAGTTATATCCAGCACTTCAGTGGGTCAAATATTTGCCTTTGGGGATCAGAAATTAAGGCATACCATTTAAAGTAATGTACAAGTAGTGAAATAACTGAAAAGGCTTCCGTCCTCTCCTGCAGCACAGACATTTGCCTCTGCAGGAAGGGCAATAGTGGGGCAAACTGACAATTAGTCTCATCTGTTGTGGCATTACTAAAGAGCAACCAACAGGTTACTGTTTTGGGGTAGGTTATGTCTCTTTATGAAAGAAAGTCTGTAAATATATATACCTAATGTCATTCAACTTGATGCTTCAAATGTACTTTAAAATGTGAATAGTGGTATTTTTCTTAAATAATTTTGACCTACAATTTATCTAGAAGCTAGAAATGAGCCAGTTAAGAAACTCTTTTGGTAACTATCATGCTGTGGTTGATGATTGGCAGTGCAAATATTGGCAGTCTTATGGAAATCTGCTGTTTGGGAAAGGCATTTAGGAAGCTAACACTGAATTTCGCTCAGGTAAGGAAAACTGTGTAGACTGGGTTGGGGGACAGATGGGAGCTTGAGAAAAATGTGGTGCTTCAAGTCTCCCACATTCTACTTGATTCTGTAATGTTCCTTGAATGATCTCTTAGTTCCTTTGGAGAAATTAGAATGGAAAGTTTTCAAAGGGGGAAGCAATGGAAATACAGGTATTATTTCCCATTTCACTAAATGGCTGTTTAAATTAATTTACATATGTGTTAGTCATATTTTTCTGGATAATTTGACACTTTTTTTTACCCAAAATTTCAAGCTGCAGTAGAAATTTCATAACACAGACAACATCATTCAAAATAATCACAAAATACATTTCTATTTTGTCAAGTTAGCACATATAGATCTATTGTATTTGCCTTTATACACCTCTCTGTTAAGAATGAAACTACAGAACTAGAACTGACAAAACACCTCATTTTCTCCTTTCTTAATAGTGTGCGGGGTTTGCATAGAATGAGCATGTTTAATCAACTGACAATACCTGTGTGAATAAATATGCATGGTATTACAAGTAGCATGCAGTTGTTCATATTTCAAGCCAAAATTTTATTATCAAGGAATGACTAATTATCTAAGACTCTCTTTGTCATTCCAGGCCTCGTGATTTTACAGGACAGCTGATCTTACTGATCTTTTTGAAAACATGGAAACCTTAATTGACTAAAATGAGGTGAATGCAGTAGGAGACTGGCAGGAAAGTGGCACAATGGGTTGCAAGTCCAGTAATAACTTTCTAGTATTTCTTTTACTAATGCCTGATTTTTGAAGCTGTGGTGAGCAGCACTCATGAAGTGAATTAATGATAGCGAAAAATGCATGTTATTACTATGCAGACCTCCATCTCTTGTTTTCTGCATGTTCAGCCTGCTGTTTCTTTTTTTATCTCAGAAGCTTGTGGAAGTAGCCCTTAAAACATACCAAATATATTATTGCGTTGCATTTGTAACATAGACAACTGATAGCACTGTTCTTGCAGGAGGATGGAAACATGTGTAGCAATATTCTCTAATTTTACTCCTCCAGGTTATGGTTGCATTTGAGTTCCTTCTGAATAGTTTCCAGACTTGGACTTGAAACATTCTGATGCTATCCACTGAACTGAAGTAATCTGGAAAACCTTTGACTGATAGGCTGCCAAGGAGGTCAAATATAGAGTCACTGTGAAGAAGTAGGCCATGACCACATCCTATATCTGAGCATCTGAGCTCTTGTCAAGTTCTTACTATCAAGTTTTCCTTCCTCTGGTGACTAATGGAAGGTAGAATTTTCTTTAGTAAGTTCTTCATGGCTGTGTTGTTCTGTAGCTCTGTTAGTGATCGTGTACACAAGAAGGGTCTTAAATCTGTGACCCTTATACTAAAATTGATTTTTCAGTAAAGATAGGAAGTGTTGTATTCTACCCACAGAGTTGAGAGATTTCTGTATATAAAGTGGCAATGTGCTTTCCTGGCAATACACTGCATTTGCCATCTATTCACACCATTCTCTGGCCAATGGGAAGGTAACCACTTCCTGCCGGAAGACTTTTAGCTGAGCAGACTGAGCTAAATTAATTAGAAACATCCAGCTTCATTTTTTCAAATATTTGGAGCCTATTTTTGCATTGTTGTGATTTTCAAAATACCTTACATCTTTCTATCTTTCCTTCCCTCCTATTGCATATTGCAGTTACAGTGAAGTTAGCTGAAGGTTGTTGGTTCCTGTAGGAAATCATATCAGAGACAAATGCTGTGGTAAAGTCACAGATCACCAAGGACAAGTGGATTCGAGGCTCATTTAAAAAAAAAAAGAAGGTTGTTGGGATTAGAATAACGTACCTGATAGTTAGAAACTAACGAATTTGTTCTACTCATTTCATCAAAAGAGAAACTGATTGGTGTCTCTACTCCAGAGTATAAGACAGGGGGAGAGAGAATGCTGAATAATTGAGGTTTTTAACCTAATGAATGAAAACATGAAAAAACCAAATTAATTAAAGCTAAAAGACAACAATTTGAATTAAAAATATGACATGCATTAACAACAGTGAAATTGCTAAAACCTGAAACTACCAGATATAAACATGTTTCTTCTCTAAAAAATATGCATTTGTCAAGTACATGTTACTGCACCTATGGCAGTGGAGATTGGATGAAGGTCCCAGGGAAACGTTGTGTCAGCCTTCCTGTATATGAAGGGGGCCTACAAGAAAGTTGGGCAGGGACTTCTTAGCAAGGCCGTGTATGGATAGGACAAAGGATAATGGTTTCAAACTGGAAAAGGATAGATTTAGATTAGATATCAAGAATAAAATTTTCCCCAGAAAATAGGGAGACACTGAAACAGGTAACGAAGGGAAGCCATGGATGTCCCATCCTTTGAAGTGTTAAGCACGAGGCTGAATGTGTCTCTGAGCAAACTGGTCTGGTGGGACACCTGAACAATTCTATGATCTCTGATCTGTATGAGGCTGTGCTGCATGATTTTGCCCTTCTGCTGGGCTCTGGTGAAGCCCTATCAGGAGGATTGTGTCCAGTTCTGGAGCTCTCAACGTAATAAGGATATTGAGCTATTAGAACAGGTCAGAGGAGGGCCACAAAGATGATCAAAGGGTTGGAGCAACTACCTTATGAAGACAGGCTGAAGGAGTTGGGGTTGTTCAGCCTGGAGAAGAGAAGGCTCAGGGGGGACCTCATAGTAGCTTCTATGCTATAGTACTATAGCATAGTACCTAAAGGGGGCCTACAGAAAGGCAGGGGTATGACTTTTTAATAGGATATGTGATGGAAGGACTAGGAATAACGGATGTAATTTGGAAGAGGGTAGATTCAGGCTAGATATAAGAGAGAAATTCTTTATGGTGAGGGTGATGAAACACTGGAACAGGTTGCCCAGAGTGGTTGTGGATGCTCCCTCTCTGGAGGTGTTTAAGGCCAGGCTGGACAAGACACTGAGCAACCTGGTCTAGTGGGAGTTGTGCCTGCCTATGGCAGGCGGTTGGATCTCGATGATCTTTAAGGTCCCTTCCAACCTGAACTATTCTATGATTCTATGGTTCTATGATTCTATGATCTGAAGTAACCTTCTGGCCTTCAAGTCTTTATGTAAGGAAATTCATTATGTATCATTTCACAGACTAAGAATTAGACGAACAAGTATAAGCAAACAAATCCAATATACAGAGTGTGCGTTGTTCTTTTATTTCAACAATGATAGGCTGGAAGTGTGTACTTGTGCAGTATTAATACATCATAACTCCAAAAGCATGTGGCACTCCAGTTTTTCATGTCTTTTCACAAATGAGGCCAATTTCCATTCGTCTGATGTTAAGCTTACATGGGAAACTGTGAACTAGTCTGAATTAGGAATTTAATTTTATATCCTGAAACTAGCCAGGTTTTGTGTGGTTCAGGTTTAATAGATATTTTGTGGACCTTTGTCTAAAACCAAGCTTGGAGCTAGCTCTGTTAAGATCCTAAAATGGAGTTTAATTAATTAAATGCTAGGCCCTTGTTGCTAGGGATTACCTTTATAATTTTTATTCATTTCTGTATTTATGAATGGCATGTGTAGAGAATATCTCTCATCTAGCAGAAAGGGATACAGTGTTATTCAGTGCCTGGAAGATGACACCACCAAATCTGAATGTGAATTAAATTCCAATAACAGTGAAGATATTTGCACAGAGGCAAAGAATACCAATGGAGAATGAACTGCCCTATTTTTTGTCATTTTGTCAGGTTGGCTTTAGGTAATTGTAGGATGTAGGGACAGTACAGGGACAATGGGGAGAAATTTACTGCTCTGAAATATAAAGTTGTATAGAATAATCAAATTATTCTTTCTGGTCTTAAACTCTTCGAATCTATGCTACATAGCAAGACAATGTAAAATGTTTGTTTTCCTCCCTCAGGTCCCCAAGTTCTACTATGGAATGTCTTTAGTGCTTTATTCCATTCATATTACTTTAACTAAGTAGAGATAGCCTAGGTAAAATAGGTAATCTGACCTCCCAAGCTTTAAAGTTACTAGATTGTAATGGGTGTGAAGTGACAGCAGAGGAGAGGGAAGACACTGAATAATTTGGTTTCATGAACTTTAGATTTATAGATAGCAGGGAGTCAGAAGTAATTAAGTATTACCTTGCCTCTATTAGTAAATCCTGTAAATGACAGTCATCTCAGAAAAAGTGCTGGCATTTTTTGTTAGATGAAATTAAAACAGAAACTGAAATAAGATACTGAGAATAATCAGCAAGATCATACTGTCATACAAGTTATAATAATGGTACCTTTCATTCTTCTCTGGGGTGCTGTCTTTTCCTTCTCTCCAGCATATGTGCCCCAGAACAGAGATCTAACATCTATATAACAGTAATACTGTTTAACCCAGAACATATGATTAACTGGTTCACCTGCTGATGTTGTCAGCTTGACCTCTCATAAGTATTTCCTCCCCTTTAGGGACATTGCCTTCTGGAAAAGAATATAGTTAATTAATAGATTCATAAAGGGAGAGGGGAAGAAAAGGTTGTGATCATGTCATCTTTGTTTAAAAGGGCAGCTTTTCCATGAAAATAACTGTATTTTGTTCACTGCTTCTCCCATGCCATCAGATAAATCTTCATTTTGGGGATATATCTTTCTATTTGTGAAAGAGAAGCAGTGTGAAGAAAATATGGATTCATATCTGAGAGTGGAACAATCATATTTTTCCTTGAATGTCTTCAGATATGCCCTCTCTTACACACTACATGTAGAAAATACAGCTGCAAGAGTCTGCTCTGGCTTTATGTCAAAGCTGCTGTAGGCTGGTGACTTTTTATTGCTATTTGTGGGCTTGGTTTCTCAATATCCTTTGGCAGATGTAAATCAGATTATATAGGAAGCTCACAAAAAGAATTACAGTAAGACAGAGAAGAATTTTCCATGTGTTAACCCAAATTTTAGCATGACAGCTTGCCAGCAACTTCTCTCTGTGAGTCATAGCCATCAGTTTACTTTTCATCATTAGAATGAACATATATATTGTTATTTTGGTGTGACAAAGAGGAAGGCTGAATTCAACAGATGAATTTAATAGCACAGTCTTTATCTGCAAGAGGCAGAAATCACAGGTATCTCAGAAGCACAAGTTAATGGATAAGGAGAGGTTCATATCATCAAGTCATTACAATTTTGCTTAATTTGATTTTTTATATAGATATTTCTCTTTGAAACAAACCTGCAGTCACATCGACAAACGAAGGAAAATTAGGTTTGAATGAAAGGACTGTGCATTAATGGGGTAATGATATTTGTATATGCAGTGTTATGAAATTACAGAACATTTTTCTACACAGAGACAGACTTATCAAAAACATGGCAAAGTTTCGACAATAGCTGAATCTACAGGTTTGTTCAAGAGAAAAAAAATGTTAGGAAAAATCAAATTCTGACTTAAATATATTAGTAGTAGTAATGAAAATTTAATCATTAACTTCAAGTTGTTTTAGTACACAGCAGAATCTCTTTATTTAGAATGGAAGAAAAAGATGTCCTCTCAGGGAGAGATGTCCAAGTCTTCTAAAATCAATGGATCCTATGGGAGAGGAGCATACTGCCACCTTTCTTGACACTGCTGTCCTACCCTCACTGTCTGTTAAAAAAATAAAAATAAATAAATAAATAAGGATCATAGAAATGGCAGGTTTTAAATGCATCTGAAAGACTGCTTGTACCTTATGTCAACTTCCCCCCCTGCCTCTAAACACCCCCTCAAAGTCAGCATCTGATGTGTGAACCTTTTTCAGCCTTGACATGCTAGATATATCAGAGACAGTTTGATGTATTTGCAATAAAAAGGAAGTGCAGCAAGCTTGGAACCAGTGAAATTTACTGTTGTGAAAATGATGGCATTTTGATCCTGTGCATGCCTCTAGCCCCTGCCCCCGTCATCCAGAAGAGCAGAAAAACAGCTGCTGCATAAAGTTTATTGAGGCTTTGGAAAGCATCTGTAACTTCTGAGCGCTGTAGTCCCAGGCAGTCTACTTTTTCTGAGAACCCCCAGTGACTCAACATTGAACTGCAGCCTGCCTAAAATACTAAGTAGCCAGGAGCCTGAAGTGGTACTGGCCACATATGGCTTTGGATAATAGAAAAAAGAAAATTTAAGATCTTTAGAGGAAAATATAAAAATTTTCTTATAGATTTTCCCCATATAAATATGTAGCAAATTAAAAATTTTAAATATTATAAAACCCTCTCTCTTTAAGAACACATACCGGTAACCGGTTCTACTTGGCAACAACAAATGAGGAGCGGAGCTTGTCTTAGCTTAACCTACAAATCCCCCAGTTTCAAAACCCAGTATTGTATTATAATTGTTTTTCACCCAGGTATCCTCCATTTGTGAAATCCTGAATCCTGCCTTGACATTTCCATGAGAAGATTGCTGTTATTCAAAGATTAAGATTTTCCAGAAAGAAAAAAACAAGATTTGATGCCTCTGATTAAGGCCAGATGCTGCCAGTTTTAATCCAGCTGAGAAGCACCTTAGGCCATTGGACTAGCTGGGAGATAGGATGGCAATTCAGTTCAAGTTATTAGGAGTGACTTCTAATTTTAAAGCCTGTAGTCTAGAGAAAGAAGAAAAAACAATTAGGCAATCATTACTAGGATATAAAGTTTGACTGGTGGATAAAATTACTTTTTAGTATCTACTGCATTTTCTGCCCTTGGAAAAAGGGTGGAAAAAATATCTAGATTTGCTCTCAAAGAATTTTAGCAATGACTAGTGGAGTTTTTCAAGAGCCTATCTGACAGTGCTGGCCTGGATTTTAAATATGTTTTCTTCTTATATTAGGTCTAGTACAGTGGCCATATGAATAAGACCTTTTCAGCGTTAAATTCAACTGCATAATAAGCAGAGCAAAAAACACCTCCCTGATTGCCCAAGAAACAGAGGTGCAATTTACACAAATGCTTCCAAAGGATTTTCGGTATTTGTGGGCCATGAGACAGGGAGACCCCAAAGTTTTGTTTGTTTTCTAATTTTAGACATCCATGTGCAGTGCAGCAAAAAGACAGCTGAAGAACATGACCCATCTAGTAAATATAAATCAGCATTGAAACAGACACATCAAAATTAGAATAGGTTTAAGGTATGTTTGGCCCTGGGCAACCTGATCTAGTAAATGTGTTTGTTTGGTGGCCCTGCTAGGCAAGGGGGTTGGAACTACATGATCCTTGAGGTCCTTTCCAACCCGGGTCATTCTGTGATTCTGTGAAATCACAAATTTTAACTTAGGCCATGCATGATCTATTAAAAAAAATTTAAAAATAAAAAAAAAATACAAACAAAAAATACACAAAATATCAAGAAAAAAAAGGAATTACTCCTACTAGCACTGAATATGACCTGTAATTATTGAACATCTTTTGAAAACAGTTATAGATAGTGAGCTGGTGGCAAAAGTTAGAGATCTTGTAGCTAACAACAGAATAAAATAACATGAACTTTCAAGAAGAGGAAAGAAATGCCTGTAGTTAACTGGGTAGATGTTAGGTGAGTGCAGTGTCATGAAGCCCACGGTTAAGCATCATCCTTTTAGAATCGTCTGCAATGCATATTTAAGGGCTTATAGCCAAACAGTTCAGCTGTTTTCAGACCAAAATTTCTTACTCAGTCCTGTTATTGCTTATGTGTGCCATCAGAGCTACTGCTGTTTTCATATTTAAACAGTGAGCATAGGAGGACTCCAGGAGAAATAAAGCAGCAGGTACTGGTTTGTTCAAATATTTGTACAAGTTACAGAACAGCAATTTTTTCCCCACTTTCTTAAATGGCAATTTCACTACAGTTTCATGAGAATGTAAATATTCCAACATATCTTTTTTTCTTTCTTAGATGTAGCCATGAAGTATTTGATACAACAAGTATTCAAATTGTTGACCTTCAGGATCTGAATGCTTGTGATTTAGGTATTCTCTAGTAAAGAAGAGTTTACCTATGTACAGTGTATGCTCTTCACTGTGGACAGTTGTATTAATGCTGAATAACTTAATCTTGAATCCACCTATATCAGAAGATTTATGCCTCAAAAGGAAAAGTCTTGGCCAGAAGAGGGTGCAAAATTACCTAGCAAGCAGAGGTATGTTTTCTTTCTTTTAAAATAAAATGTTTATGAACAGTAAAATACGATTCAACATCAGTCAGAATGGCAAACTGCTCCTCAAAGGATGAGCTTTGAAGAGACCTCCAGGGTTGTCTCCATCATGTCAGAATCATTACATACTTGAAAAGCATCAAATAATGATTAAATTTATTACAGATTGATTCATTTTTCAGACTTCCAAAACAATACTTATAAAAATTTTGCTACATTATTCACAGTAAATTGAAGTTACTCACTCAACTAAAGTGATCTGATCTGTGACTTTTCAAAGAAAATATTTTTTTAAGTTTTACATTNATCAGTCAGAATGGCAAACTGCTCCTCAAAGGATGAGCTTTGAAGAGACCTCCAGGATTGTCTCCATCATGTCAGAATCATTACATTGATTCATTTTTCAGACTTCCAAAACAATACTTATAAAAATTTTGCTACATTATTCACAGTAAATTGAAGTTACTCACTCAACTAAAGTGATCTGATCTGTGACTTTTCAAAGAAAATATTTTTTTAAGTTTTACATTCAGAATTTGGAAGTCATCCTCTTTTGGATACTTTACTCTTCCCTTCATTTAAGAAAATACTAAAGAATTACCTTCAGGGTAGCACTAATAGTTACATAATTAGCTAGAGAGAAAGATACTATTAAGATACTCAATTCTTTTCAAGAAGTGACTCTAAAAGTATGTTTTATGTGATACACTATCTCATTACAGGGAGAATGAATCTGCTGTAAAATCCATTACTGTGTTTCCCCCTCCCTTCCCTGCTCTTTCTATATTCCTGTTGTATAGAAAAACAACAGTGACGACTTCAAAGTCACATTACAGCAATGATACAAAGACAAGTAGACAGATACTTACAAGGCTGCAGGTGGTATGTTTATCATACAGTATTTACAGAAAAGGTCCTACATGGCTAGAGCTGAAACAGAATAAATCAGGCTGAGGCCTAATTACATACACCACAGAGTGAGACATCATATTCTGGAGGTAAATAAAATTCTTTTGGGTTTCCTACACAGATTCCTTCAGTGACTCCCAGTAGTCATGGAACTACAGAGAACAGTAGTAATGAGTAGTAAATTCAGGTAAGTGCCAAGTGTTTACTTGTTTCACTGTCTTTCACATAGCAGACTCTGGATGGCTAGTATTAAGGTAAGGAAAAGCCATTCCTGATTTACATGCAAAAAAATGTAATACAGCAACTTCACTGATTTTAATCTAGCAGGTGAAAGGGTAAAAGCAGGTCTCTACCCAAGTAGCAAAGACAAGCACACTTGAATTTTTAATCCTTGTTGGTTTTTTTTCTCCTGTAGGGGAAGACTGATGACAAGACTGCTTATACTTTGCCTTCATGAGACCCCGGGCAAAAATGGTATCTAAGTTTTAAGTGTGTCAGCACTCATCAGTGGCCATCATGAAAACATCTAGTGTGCCTGAAATGTTCTAGCAGTTTTGCTGTTTTCCTAGCAAACTAAAAATTACAGATTACTGAGAAAAAGAACTTCTCAAATGTAGAAATACTATTACTGGGTTCTGTCTATTTCTTTTGGTAAGTTTAAGTATATGAAGGAGTAGGAAATGAGAAGACTTGCATAAACAAATAGTTCCTGATGCCAAAAGTACATAATACAAAAATGTGGTCCTAATTTGGAAGAAAGTCAAACACAGCCTCCAAAGGGATTAAATCCCAATATGTCTGCTCTGAAACAGACCTTCACATTTACTGAACTGGCAAGTGGTACTTAGTCAGTGACCTGCTTTAGGTAGACATGAACCTAGCACGCTGTTGTTTTCCAAAGTATATTTTTCTTGGATGTGGAAAGGGATTTTTGAACATACATCCTTGTATGTGATTTTCTGTCAAGCTGATCCCACAGAGCAGATGCCTATTACTTCCCACAGCTGATGATTTTTGGTCCAAATCTTTGAAGTCATCTGACTAACTAAAGTAAACAAAAGGAAGGGATCAAGAGGAATCCCTCTTTTGAAGTCACATAGCATGCAAAGTTTCCATTCTCACAACAGGGGTTGCAGTATTGTTAAATCCTACTTCATCTATTTTAAGCTTGACTCCCTTGAAAAGCTGCCATCTATGTGTTGGTGCCATTTAATCTGAGACTCAGTCTTCCTGCACTATCAGGGACCTTGAGGTACTGGTAACAGTGAAGGACTGCCAAGCTCTTTCTCAGTCACTTTGTTACTTGCACACTTTTTTTTTTCAATTGAGTATTTCATGTACAGAACACACTCAGTTGATGTTACTACACTCATTGAGGAGTTCTGAAGGAGTTGGAAGTGAGCTGCCTGGCAGGAGAGAAAACAAGGTATTATCTTTATGGCATTTCATTACAAAATAAAAAAATTGTATAAGGGAAGCCTCTTCTAGCATGGCTTCATTTGAGCACAGGAACTGCCTTGGGGCCAGCACCCCAAACACTTTCCTCTGAAAGATGCTGGGCAAATGACTGTCAGGGCTCCAGTCACCCCTATGTCACAGTGCCACCACCGGCAGTGCAGCAGTCACAAGGCCTCAGGGCAGGATTAAAAGGGGCACCCTCCCTTTTCTCCCTGACACAACTGGCTGAGGGGCAGCACAAAGACACATGAGGAGCTCATGGACTTATTTGGAAAAGCTTGAGGGAGGAAAACCAGTGACTGGATAAGATTGCTGGACATTCTTCACTGCAAGGACAGATCTTAGCAGGTCCACCTTCAAAGCTCATGTGATGGATGGAAACACTTTTCAGTTGGATAGTAGTGAGAAAGACCAAGGAAATGCTTTATGGAGAAGCAGTACAGAGCTTACCATCCTCATGCCCTGCAGAGCCAGGAACAGCAGCCATAAAAAAATGGGAGTCATGTCCTCAGGGTTGGTCAGACTGGGGACATTTGGCCAGTCTCAGAAGATATCTCCAGGCTGAGGGAATATAGGTACTACTTGGGCTCTATCTCATTTGGGTTCTCTTTCTGATTACAAGTTTTTAGCAGGAGCTCCTCTCTTAGTTCTATTTAGGGGTTCTTGCTTTTGCAGAACTTGAAAGGGATCTAGGATAGGTGCATCATCAGGAGCTGCAGTGCTGGGCAAGCAGGAAGGCACTTTTCATGCATCACTGACCAAGAAGGACAGTGGAACAAGTTTTGGAAGGTAAGAATGGATGCTTGGCACTGATACATGTCATACTTCAGAAAATACATCATAGTATTGTATTCCTCTCCTTCATCTTCTCCTATGTATGGTTAGTCCTGATTCTCATAGTTCAAGTTCTCACTCTTCAGGAAACAGGGACTGACTGCTTGGCCTATATTCTTGCTGCTGTTTTCCATAGCTCTGTGGTTTGCTTATGCCAGATGACAAGACACATTCTGTCAAGCTAAATTGAAGAATGCATCACCCTGCTCTTGGCTACACATGTGCATTGTGTTAGTGTTTGTGAGCATCTACTCTGCAATAGATTCGGAAAAAAAACCCCCAAAAATAAAATCTAAAGCTAAAATCCTGTTTCCACTTGTAACCTTTCTGATTTACATGTCAGAGTTGTGAAGATGGTAAGAGGGCTAGAGCACCCAATGCCTTTTCCAACTGACTGGCATGGGGCACTGACATGCACCTAATGAACCACTGGAAAATCAAGTCATAAAACTCTGCTCAAAACTGGAGGCTGTCCACATACTCAGTTAACAGTTCTGGAGCCTGACTGGAGGCAGTGTTTATTTGTGTTTCCTATCTTACAGGAGTTGCTAATCAGATGGAGACCATTAACCACTAAGGAGATCATTAACTGGGGAATTCACAAAACAAAATGATCAGTAGCTTGAATCAGAAGACTTCCTTTTGGTACTTATTCATATACAGTGTTCATTTAGTAACCCCTGTAAAGCATCATGTTTAATAGATGGTGAAGGTCATTTCCTTTTCAACTTTTGTTATTGAGATCCTAAAAACTTAGAATTTCAAGGTCCTTCTCAGAGCTTTTTCTAGCACTTTCTCATCTTTACTTGTTAATGTAATATATTGAGATATATATATCATTATTCCCAAAATCTCAGAACACATCATGAGATCCTACTCATTACTGAATTAATTTGTTCATAAAAATACTTTGATTACAAGGCTGTATCAGTAGCTTCCACTGAATGTTGAAACTATTGTACACAGCCATTCTCCATAGCTACTGATTTTTATCCTAGTTTATGGTAGAGGATGTTTGGAATCTTTTACTCTCTATCATGAGTCCTTTGCTCTTCCAGTTAGGTCCAAAGTTCATGCTTCTAAGTGACAGAAGATTTTACAACATTTTACTTCTTTGTCATATTTCTTATAGTAAAAAGGAAAAAGTTAATTTGACTGTGCGTGAAACACAGCAGAAGATGGCAAACAGCAAGAGTAATGGCTAAAAAGTTGCAAATTAAATACCAGAGAGATAAGCACCAGCAGGAAAAAACCTAAATATATCAAATTTTGTTATGCCTCTAGGGACAGGCCAATTTTGCTCATCAATATAAAACTATATATAAAACTCTGCTATTAAGACATCATTGTTATATTTCCTGTTTAAAGAGATGGCTTTAATAAATGTATATTGTTGGGAGTTTTGGATTTTAGGGTGTTTTTTAACTTAGAACAACTATCTGCACACAAAAGAAGCCTGGAAGCAGGGAAAGCAATTTGCTAGCTGATCTTGACAAAACAGCCACACAATACAATCATTTAGAACTTTGAGAGTACTCTCAAACCCATTTGACTCACAGAGGAGCATTTTATACAGTTCAGAGAAACTACATCTTGCTTGTACACAGCTGAAAATCCTGTTGCAGAAAATGTATGCAGACCTACTAAGACTAATATTCAGTTTAAAGCATATGTCTCTTATGCTTGATTTCACTGTCANCTCTCCTTCATCTTCTCCTATGTATGGTTAGTCCTGATTCTCATAGTTCAAGTTCTCACTCTTCAGGAAACAGGGACTGACTGCTTGGCCTATATTCTTGCTGCTGTTTTCCATAGCTCTGTGGTTTGCTTATGCCAGATGACAAGACACATTCTGTCAAGCTAAATTGAAGAATGCATCACCCTGCTCTTGGCTACACATGTGCATTGTGTTAGTGTTTGTGAGCATCTACTCTGCAATAGATTCGGAAAAAAAACCCCCAAAAATAAAATCTAAAGCTAAAATCCTGTTTCCACTTGTAACCTTTCTGATTTACATGTCAGAGTTGTGAAGATGGTAAGAGGGCTAGAGCACCCAATGCCTTTTCCAACTGACTGGCATGGGGCACTGACATGCACCTAATGAACCACTGGAAAATCAAGTCATAAAACTCTGCTCAAAACTGGAGGCTGTCCACATACTCAGTTAACAGTTCTGGAGCCTGACTGGAGGCAGTGTTTATTTGTGTTTCCTATCTTACAGGAGTTGCTAATCAGATGGAGACCATTAACCACTAAGGAGATCATTAACTGGGGAATTCACAAAANCCCAATGCCTTTTCCAACTGACTGGCATGGGGCACTGACATGCACCTAATGAACCACTGGAAAATCAAGTCATAAAACTCTGCTCAAAACTGGAGGCTGTCCACATACTCAGTTAACAGTTCTGGAGCCTGACTGGAGGCAGTGTTTATTTGTGTTTCCTATCTTACAGGAGTTGCTAATCAGATGGAGACCATTAACCACTAAGGAGATCATTAACTGGGGAATTCACAAAACAAAATGATCAGTAGCTTGAATCAGAAGACTTCCTTTTGGTACTTATTCATATACAGTGTTCATTTAGTAACCCCTGTAAAGCATCATGTTTAATAGATGGTGAAGGTCATTTCCTTTTCAACTTTTGTTATTGAGATCCTAAAAACTTAGAATTTCAAGGTCCTTCTCAGAGCTTTTTCTAGCACTTTCTCATCTTTACTTGTTAATGTAATATATTGAGATATATATATCATTATTCCCAAAATCTCAGAACACATCATGAGATCCTACTCATTACTGAATTAATTTGTTCATAAAAATACTTTGATTACAAGGCTGTATCAGTAGCTTCCACTGAATGTTGAAACTATTGTACACAGCCATTCTCCATAGCTACTGATTTTTATCCTAGTTTATGGTAGAGGATGTTTGGAATCTTTTACTCTCTATCATGAGTCCTTTGCTCTTCCAGTTAGGTCCAAAGTTCATGCTTCTAAGTGACAGAAGATTTTACAACATTTTACTTCTTTGTCATATTTCTTATAGTAAAAAGGAAAAAGTTAATTTGACTGTGCGTGAAACACAGCAGAAGATGGCAAACAGCAAGAGTAATGGCTAAAAAGTTGCAAATTAAATACCAGAGAGATAAGCACCAGCAGGAAAAAACCTAAATATATCAAATTTTGTTATGCCTCTAGGGACAGGCCAATTTTGCTCATCAATATAAAACTATATATAAAACTCTGCTATTAAGACATCATTGTTATATTTCCTGTTTAAAGAGATGGCTTTAATAAATGTATATTGTTGGGAGTTTTGGATTTTAGGGTGTTTTTTAACTTAGAACAACTATCTGCACACAAAAGAAGCCTGGAAGCAGGGAAAGCAATTTGCTAGCTGATCTTGACAAAACAGCCACACAATACAATCATTTAGAACTTTGAGAGTACTCTCAAACCCATTTGACTCACAGAGGAGCATTTTATACAGTTCAGAGAAACTACATCTTGCTTGTACACAGCTGAAAATCCTGTTGCAGAAAATGTATGCAGACCTACTAAGACTAATATTCAGTTTAAAGCATATGTCTCTTATGCTTGATTTCACTGTCATGTATGACTGCACTGCAGGAAGACACATGAAACTCTGGAACAGGTTGCCCAGAGAGGTTGTGGATGCCCCCTCTCTGGAGGTGCTCAAGACCAGGCTGGACAAGGCACTGGGCAGTCTGATCTAGTGGGAGGTGTCCCTGCCTATGGCAGGGGGGTTGGAACTCGATGATCTTTAAGGTCCCTTCCAACCCAAACTATTCTATGATTCTATGATTCTATAGTTACCTGTAACCTCTATCATTCAAGTTTCCCCAGTGCTTCTTCATTGTATGGATTGTGAATTGCAACCCTACAATGTCCACCATTTTAAAGAACTTGCCATGCATTTTGGTCAGTAAATAATTTAATGTACAGTTTATGCACAAGGTCTTGGTAAGATGGGCTACCACAGGTTCTTCACTGTGATTTTAATTAATTCAAAGGAGTATTTTTATATAGGAATTGTAAACCAAGGAAACTGCTCTAATTTGTTTGATCTTTATTTGCATATGAATATAAAAATGCTTGATTTGAGCACTACTTGCTGACCCATTGAGTTTGAAGGAAGGAGTCCCAGGAGCATCATTAGAGACAGTAAGGATACAAAAGCAAAATCACAGGATGCTGTTACAAAATTAGTATCCAGAATTCACTGTAAATTTACTGTTCTCCACTAAGAGGTTGTCCTCCATGTTTTCAGTGTTCCTCTCATATGAAGGCCTTAGTGAAGCTGTCTGCTGTGCATATCTTTCTGTATTTTCCTTCTCTTCCTTCTTTTACTTAACTTTTTTTTCTTTCCATTGACTATACTAGCAAGACTGATGATGTACAATTAAACAGACACTTAATTGATAATGAAAGCCTGCAACAAAGAAATGCCATCCTTGTGTTTAGGTCTGTGTTCCTCATTTTGCCCAGCAGTAGTGGCATGTTTCTTTGAACATCAAGCTTTTTTTGTGTGTAAATGGTCTTCAGAGTCATACACACACATTGTAGCAGTTGCTCTGCATTTCATACTAAGTTCTGCAATGATATAGAACCAATTCCCAAAAACATTTAATGTTTCACCTTTGTGAGGGCAGAGCTGATGAGCTACAGCAGTCTAAATCCCACCCCTTGCTGTTCAAATGTTAGGTGGTTTTGGCTTATGGAAACCACTGCTGAAACACACACACACTACTGCAGCCCTTCCACAGATACGTAGGTGTGTCTGTAAATGGGGAATGAAAAACAGATCCCAATGGTCTCCTGGCAGTATATTTGAAGATGTGTTTGCTTTACAAAAATAAACATCTATGTATATGATCCACCATTTCTTTCTATTCTAGGCTGGTTTTCTTAGCATCCTTCTGTGTATCTTTAGCAGAAAAGTATACTCCTGTCTTGTGACATTTCCTCAGATCACTCAAATCATGCCTGTACTGAAATTCTATTTAATTATATACTATATAAGTAACAAAAATATGTATTTTACTATGCAAACCAAAGGCATGTGTACGTTAAAAATAACTTGCTTGTTCATGAATTTCTACATTTGCTTTACATACTAAACATGAAAAAAAGCATGAAAAAGTATAACAGAATGTGAATGAAAAATACTACAAAAGAATAAAAGCACAGTGCTGTCTATAAACCTCCCACACTGCAATTCAGTACAATTCCAACAAGCCACAGGTGTACGCCATATGCATAGGTGAAAATGTGATTATGAGTAGTCTGATGACAGTTCTGGGTCCACAAAGCATTCATCTCAATATAAACATCTGTTATGTATTCAAGGCAAAACTGTGCAGAATATAGAGCTATAATTGAGGTTTTAAATGCAGAGATATCAGGAAACTCCAGGTTATTGCCCCAACAGGAACTCAAATTTGATCACATTATAAAAAGATAGTATTTTTTATTAGTGTACATGATGTTAGGCTTCATGCCTTATTATACTGAGATGGAATTGCTTCAGCGCAACAGAGTGTAGGGACTGCTGACTTCGAGTGATGCACTTATTTCTCAATTATGGGACTGATGCACTCTTCTGGCAGAAGGGCTCTAATGAGCTGGACTGTTGTTAGCTGTCAATATACATTGTGAAAAACCTGTGGTTTGATTGGCTACTCCCTGTCATAAACCAGTAATAAATATGATGTCTCCAACTTCTGTATTCCTCTGCTGGTAGCTGAAGTTGCCAAATCCTTTGCACTATATAGAAAAGACTCTTTCTCAAATGCTTATAATTTGGCCAAACTTTAGCCATTCAGGATTAAATTTCCTGTGCCTTGTGTCTGCCTTTAGGCGAATGTCCTTTTTAATTTCTTCTAAAACCACTTCTGAGAAAGAAATAAGAGGAAACTATATTAACCACACAAGGTCTGTTCACAGTTTTCACTTCATGTCTTGCTGTGTTTCCAAAAGTGCAGACTCAAAGGCAAAAAAAAGTCAGCCTAAACTGCTGGGCACTGCAAAACTTGGCCTTGTGCAGTTCAGCAGCCTGAGATCAGAGAGGATATATTATCTCTCTTCCTTTCCTTGGCATTTTAATTCTTCTAACCCCAAATCAGCCACGTGTAAGCAGGAATAAGGGCTCATTCCTACAGGAGCTCAAATGGCTTTTCATGTTGTCATTCTTCCTGTGATATCAGTACTTTATGTATAGTTTTGTGGAATTTTTGAAACAAATCTTAGAATGACAATGTCCTTAGCACCAAGCTGTCTCTGACTAAAGGCTTGCTGTGTCCACTCAGATACAGTAGCTCAATATTATTAGTAATCTGAAGCCAGGAAAACACTGATATGTTACTTTGGGAGCCAGAAATACTGTTGCTGAGGGTTGTACTGCTGGTTTGATCCATTCTGATTTGGAACTCTTATTTTAACAAAAATACATGCTATAAATAATGCTTGTAAAAATATCTTTGAGAATTGTCATGTGGAATCTTTTGTGCAGATCACAAAGATATTTCCTTCCTCTCAAGACCACTTGTCCAGGATAGGATAGGGTTGCTGTTAAGCTTAGCAATGTTTACCACCCAATGTTATCTTTGATGGAAGAACATCACCAGAGATCACAACACTACAATCCACATGCTTACCAGTGCCAACGTGGTGCCAGGGAGGCTGCACCAAACTGTCCTGGTTAAAATTCAAGCTTTGCTGTTTTTTACTTTAAGAGCAACAGAAAACTTTGCAAAAAAGTTACCTACAATGTTTTCCCAAGCTTTCCTAACCTAATCTTTCCTTCCCTTCAGGAAAGATAGTAGTGACACTTTTAACCAAGTCTTTACCAGGAGAAAAGCAGCTAATTTTAACCTCTCCAGCCTTCAAACTTAGAAAGATTTGCCCCCACACACATATCAGTGTGTTTTTGTGAGCTGAGTAGAAGTGAAAGCAGAATTGGACTCTATGTAATGAAAATTATTTTTTTATTGAAAAAAAAAAGCCTGTCACGTTACAAATGCAAACTCTTTCTAGTTAATTTTCCTTTCATTTTATTTCTTTCCTGTTCTTTTTGCTTCCCCCTCCTGGGTTTTTTCTCTCTCTCTTAAGCAGAATGAAAAGAGTTCTTTACTAAACAAATGTAAATACGTAAGTGGTAGGGATTTTTTTAAAAGTATGTTTTTCAGTTCATCTAACAAAGACATATCTGTCTGCTCGAATGATTCCTTACTGAATATGAATGAGAAGCCCTTTAATGAGGTACGGTAATTAAGCTTTGGCAAGCCCCCCCTAGCCCCCTGTCAGCAGCTTCCCAGGCAAACAGCCATTGAATCCGATGATTGACAAACCAGACGCTGGACATGTACTGTAGCTGATGAGGAACAATGGGCTGGGGGGCCACACTATCTGACGCACCCGGCTGTTCCAACCCCATCAAAGGGCCAGGCTCCTGCGGTGTCCATCTTGCTGTCCTCGTGTGCCTGAGCAGCATGTTTACCTGCCGGACTCTCCTAGCTCCTCTCAAGGCATTCATCCTCAGCAAGTGTGGGCTGGATGTGTGCCGTGCTTGACCCATGCGCAGCTGCACAGGAGCCAGTTCACTCCTCTGGCATTTGTGTGTTGAGGTGCTTGGCTCATAAGTCTTTTTTCACCACTAGAAGTCTTTAACTATAGAATAAGATTCATTATCCATTGTGGTTGCCAAAATGCTATTTAATAAGTTACATGTTTTATTAACCCTGACAGAAAAGAAAACAGGGTTCTTTATCTCCAGCTGTTGAAGACATGGGATTTGTCTGGGCAATTTTGCTTAACGTGTTGCAAAATGAGCATGTTTAACAAGATTAGGGTGACTGGGTTACAACTGAGTTGCACTCTTTTCCCTTCTGTCCTGTACCTTAAATAAAAAGTACCTGTGGCAGCAGCCTGCATAAGTCTCAGAAATAATGCAGGAAGAGTTGGTAAAGAGGGGGAAGAAAAAGCACATCAAGAAGCAGCCACCACAAAAACCACACTAGAAGTCCATTTTACCACACCGTAACTCTTGCTGTATGATCACTCAGCAGCCTAGATGAGAAGGATGCATCTTTTTCTAATCGATTGTAGCCACATGGATTGGCATTGTGAGGGACTGCTTGATTTCTAGGCCAAGAGGTTAATTTCCTTCCTGTATGTCATCAGTTTTATAACATGTGCATGTGCACTGCACTGTCCTCATAGTCATTTGGAAATATAGGTAATGATGACTTGGCTGTAGGCTTTGTAGAAAAAACTGGAAGATTATTTGAAACATATGATACCAACTTGCCTTTTGAAAGCATATGCAGAGAGAAGAAACATACTTTTCAGGGACAGGGTGGAAGAGAAGGAGTAATTTAAACAATTTCCTATCTGCTAAATAACACCAAAAATATATGCAAATACGTATATATACAAATATTATCTGAATAAGCTGTTACTGTCATTTGTCAAAACTGACAATCTCCTGTTATTAAAATTGAAACCTCACCACTCTTTCTTCCTTCCTGGACTTTATTTTTCTTTGAAAAGCGGAGATAAATCCCAGTAGTACAATTAAAACACTAGCTAAATATTACTTTGTTGGGCTTAACGATAGATTACAATGTGTGCATAATGACCCAGTTCTAGTAATATCATCTGATTTAGTAAGGAAATCAGAGACTGCCATATGTTCACCAATAAGGTCTTAGAAATACTTCTTCTTGTTCTTGATGTCTCAGCCAACTGCTAGCAAGGAGTTTTGTCCCGAAATTGTCTTGGTTTTGAGCACCAAACACATTAAAGTCATAAGCATGTGGCTCATTTTATCGTGCCACCTCTAGGAATGAGCAGGGGGTGAATTAACAACCTGCCACCTGCTTGCCCTGAGTACCTTTATGCATGGAAGTGTTCCAGTAGCAGACTAGCCTGAAAACTGTTTTCCTGTCAACAGCCCCAGAAATGTATATTCAGTGGCTTTGGGGATATTAAAACAGAAAAAATCAAAATTAATCTTGACATTTGCCCTGAATATATTAACACCCAGTTGGCAAGATTATTTAGGTCTTGTGGCAGAGAGCGTCACCAAAACCCAAAATGAGAAGAAATCAAAAGAGAAAGGAAAGCAAGACTCTGCTGTACTGTTCTGCAGTTTTAGTAAATATATCTCATGTATTTGCTACATTTGTTACATGTTTGCCATCTATAGACTAATGAACTCTAGCACACTAATGAGCTGTGTATGGGCCAAATCAAGACAGTGGCTAAATACTTGCTGTCTACCTGTAGCTACTGTGGGTCTTAATAGAAGATGCAGATGTTCATCATCCCTCAAATTTTGATTGTCAGCTGATTTATACAAACTCTTTTCTCATTAACCCGCCTTAGATTTTATCAGACTCATGTGCATATTATTATGAAGGGACCAAATTTATTTAACAGTATTAATGACTTGCTAAACTTGCTTTTAGGTGTAGAAATCTACACTGAAAAAGAGTAGATTTCTAGTGGCTATGAGTGAGAAATCCTTTATGATGAGACACAAGAACAGATTAATTAGAGAAGCTGTGGATGCCTCTTCCCCAGATCTGTTCAAGGTGAGGTTAGACAGAGCTTTGAGTAAGCTGGTCTGGTGAAAGTTGTCTCTGTCAAAACATTGGCATGATCATTTAATAGTCCCTTCCACACCAAACCACTGTTTGATTCATTCTGTGATAGTGCATTATATAAAGTTCTGTGTAGTAATAAAATTTTGTATTCTACCAAAGTATTGTTTTTGTCTAAGGACTAAAGGTAAAGAGATCTGAGGGTACTAAAAGCACAGTGAAAATAACTTTCATCTGAACTTTTTACTTGTTTCCACTTTGAAACTGCAGAGCTATCATCAAGCAAAAAAACTTTCTGGTTATTATATGTCTCTCTCTGCCAAGACAGTCATACTAAATGCTAGCTAATTTTTCAGTGATCTCTCTAGCACATTTGGGACAGTTAAAGATTCTAGTTAGATTGAAGTAAAGTTAGCTGCTACAGCTTTTTGAGTCCTAAAGCTTTTGATGTGATCATCTGCTGAATGAAACAGCGTTCGACTGAGTGGAGAGTTATTGCAGATGTCCTCTCTACACAGGCTGTTTCTTAGACTTCTTGAGCATCCATCACTGATAACCAGTCGAGACGGGGAATACAGTTAGTGTCTTTGTACAGTCCTGGAATTCATGTAATGGGCTACCCAATGCAAGTATGCTTGTGATAAAATGTACAAAAATGTTTCTTTAAAACTAATGAAAAGCAATAATTTCAAGATATATTCATGATGTGAGTGGAACTTCTTTTTATTCCTTAAGTCTCCTAAAAATACACTAATTTATTGAGATTAACATTTGTTAAAGTGTTTAATTTCTTCCAAATCTGTGTTAAGAAGAAGACAGCACTGAAATCTAAGAGTGTTGACCCATAATACAGAACATGGGACATTTTTTTTAAAAAAGAAGAGACTGCTGGTCATAATAATAGGGCTGTAAGAATACTTTGTAGTCAGATACAGGAAGAAAGTTGAAACAAAATCTGCAAGTCTCCATTCTTCCATTAAGGTGGAGCTTCATTTCCTGCCAGGCTGTCTTTTTTTTTTTCTCTTTACAGCTGCACACACGTGACCATGTTGTCTAACACGTTAATGTTTTGCTGGTATCATAATTTTCATTTCTCTAAAGTTGCCATCCAAATACCAGGACCTCTTCCTGTTCATTATCATTCTCTCTGCTTTCCAATAGATGATTAGCAGGATTATTTCAAAGGCCAATTAGTCATTAGTTAAATTTTAAGGGAATTATTGTTAGACTAATGGTCAGTTATTAGGACTTCATCATGTTGACACAATAATGAAAAGTGGATCCCTTCTCTGAAGAGCTTGCAGAATAAACCATATACCTCATGATACCCTGCAGAGTGAAATAAGCCAGAAGCTATTGACATAAAACTTAGACCAAATTTTTCAGTTCTAGAAGTTGCTTTATTTGTATAGCCTAATAAAACTGGTAGTAGGCATTTAGTTGCCCTTAAGGTAAATGTTGTGACTGCAATGTAGTGTAAAGATAGCCATGCTAGCTTTAAACTGAATAGACTAGACTTTACTAGCAGCCTAATGTGTAATCAAAATGGGTCAATTCACTATTTACTTTGCTTCTGAGGTGGCTTTTGCAGGCTTTGCAGATGTGGTACAGCTGTGCTGCTGTTGGCATCCTGATTATTTTAATGCCAGAAGGTGGCTATGGCAAGGGCAAGAAGAAGCAAGTACTAAGATACTCAAAGCAGAAACAGTGGATACCTGCCAGGAGTCACTAAGGAACCTGCTGCCACCAATTCTTCTCTGGATCATTGGTACTTGGGGTGCTTCCCATGAAGAAAAACTGAAATGCAATGACCTGGCCTTTCCACTCCAATAATGGCAAGCTACTCGGTAGACGTATCCCCACCTCAACCAAATGCTGTCCTTTGCTTGTGCATTCTGGCCACGCAACAACCCCAAATATATTTTCCCCCATCTTTTTGAGGGTGGTCCATAGCTTGAAGACTGCTACAACTCTATTTTCTTCTGCTGTCCTTATCAGGAAGCAGATGGTTTTCCCATTTGCCAAGTTAGTTTCTTCAGAACTTGCATTTCTTTATGGCATGGGCAGGCCCCTACTTTATCACTGTACCATGTACATATCAACTGTTCCTGTCCAGAACTGATGTAAAATTTCTAAACACTTCAGCAAATAGTTTTTTCTGATAGAACAGATAATAAAACTCCTGATTTCTCTGGATTTTGGTGAGTTCACAGGTGATGGAGGGAAGGTCCTCATTTTAAAACCTTGAAATCCTCTACACAGACAGCTGTTTTAGCTAATGTAAATTGATAGTCAAATCTAAATTCCTCATGAGAAGCTTGGCAAGGCCTTGACAGGAGTAACCAGATTATCAGACTGCAAATTCACTGTATGTAGAGAGCACTCTGAACACAAAAGTCTCTTCAGACCAAACCATTTGTTTACTGTTCCTAGGTATGTATTCTAAGATCTTCAGGAGGAGGTACACAGACTCTGCTTTTTTGCTCGAATGGAGCTTTGCAGTGTGGGTGATGAAGAGTACAGCATAAAAGGTGTTGAAACTATATATGGCAGATAATTTGGTACAACTGTTGTTTGTAAAAGAATTGCCCAACTTTCTTAGAATGTAATTCCAAAGCTAACAAATTTCACGTCCATCTGCCCTGAGTTCCTCTGCTTATTGTAATATCTCTGATGTTTTACAAATTCTGTATCCAGCTCTATAGGAGTTGTTTCTCTCTTTCCCTCTCCCTCTCTTTTTTACTTCTAAGTCAGTAAACTATGATGTATGTGTCTCTCCCTGAATAACGTTATTATATGATGCTGCTGGAGCCCTGAATAGCTTGGCTGTGGACTGCTGAACCCTTTGAATCTAATTGTTTTAACACCATGAAATGAAGTAATGCATAAAATTGATAATAAACGGATATCTCTCTGCCTCTGCATGCAAATGAGCACTTAGCACCAGGGCACAGATGCCACCATTGTTTCCCCCCTGAAAATGACAAAGTAAGTGAAAATATCTACCAAGAGCTTAGAAAGTACGGTAGCTGCATTTTCATTGTATTTTAGAATTTCACAGAGTTGGGAAAGCAAACTCTCCTGCCAACATTCAGAAAGGGGCTGGATAATGCCTGCCTGTAGTACACTGGAACATACAGCGAAGCAAGGTTTTGTTGATTTTTTTTAAGATAAAGAATATAGTTATTAGTGATTCTCTTCCTCTTTCATGTTTTCAATTTTACAATCTCATTTTTGTTTTTGAAACAATTACTGTATTTTTATCTCAGTGTCTTGCCTCCTCCTCTACCACCTCTAAAAAGTATAGCTAGAATCAATGTGTAATACCCATTAATCTGCAGTGCATATTAAACAGACACATTTGGAATATCTTGAGTCTGGCTGCAGCTTTGGGTTTAACCTTATGTTGTTTTCTAATTTATACTTTTAGTTAATAAATATATCCAGGAACTAAAATGATTACTTTGTTTTAGAAATGTTGTTCAGGTTTGGCTTGTTTCCCCTTCTGCTTTAACAAGAGGGTAGAAATCCTTAAAAGAAGGGTATTATTTTATTGATTAATCCTTTAATTTTCTACATTAGCTGTATTGCTGTTCATTTCACAGAGTTCTCACTTAGAGAAAAAAGGTCTAAATTAGCTTGTCACATTTTTTATCTTTCCTCCTAGGTAAACAGTTTGAATTTTCTTTTAATGCGACTCAAACATTTTTATCAAGTTTTCAATAGCAATAGTTTGAAACCATGTTTGAAACCATTAAACCAGAGGTTTCCTGAAAGTGCAAAATTAATTTTGTACTCATCTCTTAGCTGTATGATAAAATTAGCTCTTGAGTTGGTGACCAAAGCTTTGCTGAAGTCCAGACATGAGACATTTGTTTTCTCTATCACATCTGAATGTCACATCTGTCTCCTTTTTTCTTTTTGCTTCTTCTTTTTCCATTTTAATTTTCACACATTACTTTATTTCTTACTCCAATACTCTGTAACTTCATTTCTATCCCTTCCTCCGCTCTGTCACATCCTTCCTCCACACCCCAGTGGCTCTACTCCAGTTTGGAGCCTCATCAGTAGGAGTACCTTCTCCACTCAGAGAGCACTACTACCTCTTTGGGAGGTGTTCAAGGATGATGTTTTTTTTAATGAAGTTGGTTTGAAAAGTCAAACTTTAATAAAGACTCATTTTATATTAAGTCAGTTCAAGTGAGTCTTTGTGTCTATGTGAGAAAAGGGTGTTTGTTACTGAGAAAGCCAATCCCAGAACTTGGCCCATACCCCTTGCTGCATGTCCCAACTATATCTCTTATGTCAGATCTGACAACACTGTGGCAAGTCAGATAAATGTTTTCATCTAACAGAACTACCCCATTTTTTTTTCTCATTTTTCATTTGGCACATCAGAGGATTTTTTTGTAATCATGAGTTGAATCAACATACTTGTAGTGTTATTGTTGCCAGACCTTAAACAAAAGAAGTGTCAGAAAATCATAAGTGGGGCTCAGGCAAAGAGAGTCCACTCTTGCCCACAGTAGCCTGTCTTTTCATCTGCTTGAGTAATGTGATGCAGTAGGCTAAATCCTCATTAGTTTGTGCTATTTCTGGTTCAGACTGAAGACCCTTTTCTGATGCTACTCAATTCTTTAGTTATCTGGCCTTTAGTAGACTACTAAAAGACTACTTTTAGTAGTCTTTAGCCAACTAAAAATATGGCTTCCTGACCATATTTTTAGTTGATGAAGTTTTAGCTAAGCCAGTGTTTCTTCTATTTTCTGTCATTCTTTTTCACTTGTATATAAGGCACTAATATGAATGTGTTCATATTTTCAACTGCTATCTTAAACTCCCATTATCAATTCTCCATATTTTAAAATTTGTATTCTTGAAAGTCATCGTTTTTATTTTACTTATATCTGTTTTTTCCTTTTAGTTCTCTCAATGCAGAGTGAGCAATCTGTCTCATAAGAAACCTATGCAGAGTTGTAAATTTAGACTTCTGATTCCACATCCTTTAAATTCAAAGAATCACTGTTCAAAGTGAAGAGAAACAGCCTTTATTAATAACTTCTTTTCAATATAGAACTCTTAATGGAAAACTAAGATCTGATGAGAATAAGTAGCAAAAAAGGCATTTGATTGGAGTTCTTAAAACATCCTGACTCATGCTTAAATACTAGAGATTGGAGAAAAAAAGAAAACATTAATCTTCCAATAAGGAATTCACAAAGCATAAACAGAGAACAGATACTTTAGTCATTTTATGAAGATTTTAAGTAATATACAAATAAAAAATCCTGAACCACACATGTCATGCTGAGTGTGGTTATGAATAAACTTAGTTGATTTATGCTGCAACGTAAAAATCATGAGATGTTTCATATGTGGCTTTGATATAGAACTTAGTGAAATGTGATACATTTTCTTTGATATTCTGTTGCTTGATCAAACTTGACCCTTCATGTGAAACCAAACAATATATAGGATTCAGAGCACTAAACCAGAGAACAATGCATACGGATGTATATATTCCACTCCTTCCCATCTCAGAAAAGGTAATTGTCCCATTCAAGTGAAACTATTGTCACATAAGGCCATCTGGATAGCTTCTATCCAAATGCTAGTTAGATCAATAGGAGATTATCTAGCTTTCTTAGTGGCAGAGTTGTGCATTTGACGTGAGAATCCCCTCACGCTATTTTAACACTTTCCACTTTAACACAGAAATAGAATCACCAGTTCTGATTAAATGAGAAAATTATTTCTCAAATCACAACTTGAGAACTCTTAAACTAGAAAACGGAGTTTTTTGTATGTACGTTGTTTTCAAAAATACACCCCTCCAACTACTTGTTTGCACAGTGGCACCAAATAGTTGCCTGAATTGGAGCTGTTTCAACAATATATTTAGCAATACTGAAGCACAGAATTACTATATATCTAATGAAGTTCAGTTTTATAGCTTTTATAGCTTTTTTATATAGATTTACCTAGCAGTCAATTGCAGAATCCCAGGGACTGAAAGGGACCTCAAGAGATTATCTAGTCCAATCCCCCTGCTGGAGCAGGAACACCTACATCAGGTCACACAGGAAGGTGTCCCTGTCGGTTTTGAATCTCTCCAGACTCCACACTAAGATACATTCTTCATGTTATCATCTCACCATCATCATTCTGTCTTCCTTTGAGAATATATTTGAGAAATAAATTCTAAATAAATAAATTCTAAATTCTCTTGATGTCCATGGGCTTGTATGCCATCAGTGATAACAATACTTCATTTCACTGACATGGGTGTATGTTCTTGGAATTCTCTTTTGCCTCATATGCACACAATACTAAGCATGAGGAGCTTCTGCCTCCTTATGTCTATAAATTACAATCTCATCCTCAGCTGCTATAGAATCTACAGTATCTCAATTTTAAGAAATTATGGAATTGTGGCTATGAAAGAATCTTGGATGAGATGAATCAAGGTGGTTAAAGGTATTCTCAGACATAAATAATCCCATGCTAAGGGTCTAAAGAGTTCAAAAGGAGAGGTGTATTAAGAACTCTGCTGGCAGTTATCCCTATACTGCAAGAAAAAGTAGAAGGCTAAAAAATGAAGTATTTTGCTCAGTTACTCAGTCTTTATCCACTATGTGCACTTAATTTAAAACCGTAGATAAACTTATGCATATTCCTAAAGAGTGGAAGCCTAAGGCAAAATATTAGAATCATAGAATGGTTTGGGTTGGAAGGGACCTTAATGATCATCTAGTTCCAATCCCCCAATCCCCCATGGACAGGGACACATCAGGTTACTCAGAGCCTCATCCAGCCTGGCCTTGGATGTCTCCAGGAATGGGGCCTCCATAACCTCTCTGGGCAACCTGTTCCAGTGTCTCAACACACTCNCTGCATCTGCCCCACACCAACCCTTCTCCAGCCCATTTTTCCCCAAATCCCACATACTTGGGCTCTGCTGGAGACTCCTCCCCAGCTGTTCCAAATCCCTCCACCCACTCGCCTATTTAACACCAGCAGGAAATGGCAGCAGTTACTACTTGTCCCCCTGTGGGGCTGCAGGGATGCTCCTCTGTGCGTCTCTGCTGCCAGGCAGGCCACTGGTGAGCTGCACTTCCAAGGGGACACGGTGGGAGAAGATAGGCTGGGGGGCCTGCTGGCCTCCCAGCTGGTTAGGCAGGGGGTGGGAGGGTGATGACATTGTGTTATGATGTTGTGTTCCCATTTCTTCCTTAACGCTGTGTGGGGTTTGCCAGGTCAGAAAAGCATTTAGCAGCTGCTTTGTGTTTTAGCTTTGTGTTTCAGCTCAAGGCACTGTGGGTACGGTTTGTGTGAGTTCCAGCCCAGAGGATGTGATTTAGCCCAGGGATAGGATAGCAGCATCTCGGTGTCAATTTAGGGGCATCCTCAGTTGGAAGCTGAAAACAAAAATCTTCACCAAAAATTCCTCAAATCTCCTGGTTGCTTCTATACCTGGTGAAAGAGCATGGATTTCCAAAGTTGCCTTGTTTCTGGCAGATGAGCCCAAGCAACCAGCTCCTCTGTCTCATTGCTGTGGTTCTTTTGCATTACCTGTTCTATCTAACGCATTACCTTTGATTCAATTCAATCTTGTTTAATTAATGCTTTACTAAAGTACACAAATTCCTCTTTGGTCTCGCTCCTCCACTGCTGACATCAGTAGGAGAAGCAGCATTATTATGTCAATGCCAATCAGTCTTCATAGATTTCTATGGCTAAAACAGAGGTCACTATGATTATCTCTTCTGATTTGCTGTATAATATTGGCCTATAATATCTCACTACGTAAATCCCTCAAAAAAAAGAGGATTCCTAGAGTACCTACTTTCTCTGAAGATTTACCATCAAACCTACTCGAGGTCCTTGCTTGTCTAGACTCTTAAACAACCTTACTTATTATAGTATTGTAAATTAAAATAAATAAAACTCCTATTTGTACTATGCATAATGAAATTGTTCATTGTATCACCCATACGTGCTTAAATATACTTTAAACTGCTGTGACTTTTGAATTTTGTTATTAAATGTAATTGTGATTGATTACCTGCTGCCAGTCTCACCTGACTTCTAGAAGTCTCATAGAAATTAAAGCTTTCATCTCAACAAGAATTACCAGTAAAATAATTTGTAATAAGCAACGCTTTCCCTTTATGTATATTCAGTAATTCTAAGAGAAGGACATTTTAATGAATGCACTTGATGCATAACTGTAATGGAAAAATGGGAGGCAAGCATACTAAATTTTCTGCTCTAGTAGGAGATGGATTCAGTCCCTCTGTATGTTGTTTAAAATCCAGCTTGTTCCATTCAGTGTAATAACAAAAATGTTCTCTTCCAGTGAGAACTATTTTCTTGTTGACTTTGAACTGTGTTGACTTCCCTGTCTCACTAAAAATAAATGCCAAAGCATGATTTTGTATAAATATGATTATAGCTGATTACTTCATTTTCTCATAAAATCGTATGTACAATTTTAAACCACCTATGTTGTTAGTGACATACAATCACAATTTTAATGACATATGACAGACTTTCCCTCTTCCCACATCCTCTTAGCCTTATGCAAAAAGGCTTGATTAATTCCTACTGTTATGAGAGGAAGAAAGAGGGGGAGATCACTGCATTTGGGGGCAAGTGTTGGCAGCTGGACTTCAAAGGCCATTTCATCTTTAGTTTAGGCAGTTTAGGTCAGTTTTCCTAAGCCCACTTCATAACTATTACAAATGTAGAGACGTTCACATTTCATTGTTTAAAAAATAAATTACTTTTTAATGTATTTGGCAACATTCTTATTAATAGATGTGGGGTCCTAAATTTTAAAATTAATTTGCTTACATGTATAGGTAGCATAGCAGCAGTGGAAAACAAAGGCTATGTTTAGCTGATGCCTCCAGCTAAATGGAGAGAGGCATCATGATTGCTAAGCCTCCAGCAGTTGAATGGGACATGGAGCTATTTGAAAATCTAACTCTGGAACTGTGCATGCAGATACTGAAAATTTCAATCATTCTTAATGTAAGGAATGTGCTTATACCCCTGTCTGGAGCAAGGAATGTTGTACCCATCATGTTTAGTCTTGCTGTACACTGAAGTTACTGTTGGATGAAAGATGCTTTTCAAATGTCCAGAATTCCTCAATTTATTACTTTGGCTTGTATGTTAAGACTTGGAGTTGAAAGTCTGTAACTTTCAATGTGTGTTAGAATATAAGTATAGTATCCAAGTAATTAGCTTTTGCTCCCTTTTCTTACTCTTCACTCCTTTTTCCTAGGTCCACCTACATGGACATGCTGTACAAATGATGGTATTCCTAACTTTGCTGGTAGCATTTCCAAACTCTAACGCATATATGCAGTATGCTTGAAAAGGTAAGACTTTCTTTTTCCTATGAAATAGCCTTAAAACTTTGTTTCTGAGCCACATCTTTGTTTTGTTTTGCTTTATGTTGTTTACAGACTGTAATATTTACTCTAACCAGTCCAAGACTGAGGGTAAACACGTCTACAGTATATATATATTTTAATCTTTCTCCATCTGAGGAGAAGGTCAGTTTAAATAAATTTCTGTGAAGTTTTAAAAATGCTTTAACATAGTAATCTAAGCAGGGTTAGGCACTTACATGGTATGAAATGCACATGCTAAAAGAGTTCTTGGAGCACTAGAATATTTAATATAAGTGCCCTAACACAGAATAGGCAGCAATAACTCACATTGTATGTCCAAACAAGATTGGAAGCGTGTGGTATTTTTGCAGTGGAGTCTTAGGAGTACTATGGGGTTCTTCCACTCCAAACTCCATTTCAAAGCAGCTGAACATAGTTTATTCTCTGGGGAGACAGAGGCTAAACTTCTTAGGATCCATTGGCTAGTAAATAGAGGATTTAGAGGTTTAAAGGACTCATTTTCTGCTGATACAGGTTGAGTTCTGTGGTTTCCTCAGCAAGAGAGATCCACAGGAAGGCATGGCTTTCTTGGGCCACTCGACGGTTTGAGCATTCCTTTCAAATAAAAGAGGAACAGAACGAATCAGTGTTGTGGAATTTGCCTTGAAAGTTAGTTGAAGTCTCTGAACAGACTTCTCAGGATGTGAGACTGTGTCATGGGACAAAGGATACGAGAAAGGGAGGATGTATTGATCTTAGCTGCTTCTTCATCACCCTCTCCCTCAGAGGGAGTACAGTGTAAACAAAATAGTTTGTACCCTTTGCTGAAAACAGAGTGCCTACATACAAGAAAATGAGATAAGCATCTCCAAAGAGTTATAAAAATAGTCTAGACATGCTAGCATCTAAAAGAAATATGAAGTGAAAGCAGAAATGTTCTTCTTATACAAGAGGAAGTGAAATTGTCAGGCTGAAGTTTACATTTAGTCAATTCTGCTGATCCTCCATGCCAGGGTATACTTTATAAAAAGTCTCACAAAGTTTGGCTTCTGTTGGATATTTCAAATTATATGCACAGGATTGTTTGATGATTTTTCTAAGTTCTCTGTGCTTTGAAATCTTTGAAATCTTGCTTTGTCCCTCTCTGTGGAACTCCAATCCTTTCAGAATCTTAAGGATATTTGAAGTGTGTACAAGTGCTTCAGTGTTATCATTATGCAATTGCAAAACTGAGGCATAAAGAGCTGAGGATCACTCAAAGCTAAGTATGACAGATTTTTCCACTTCAGGGGACAGGGATGGGGGGCTTGCAAAGGGAGTTTCATGGTGAGTTTTGGTTAGAAATGATACCATAGAAAAAATATTGGGGGTGGGTTTGTTCATTGTATAAATTTATCTAGCAAAAAAAGAGGAAAATAATATTTTCAGTAGAGAATGAAAATTAGTTCATATGTTTTTAACTCTCACATATCTGAAACTACTTTATTTACCTCAGAAACCTGATTTAGAGTAAAATCTACCTTGTGTTTGGTTTTAAACATCACAGCATCCAACCTTGATTTGGAGCAATCAGGAGATGGATAATCCACCATTTCCTTTGGTAGTTTGTTCCAACAGTTAGTCATTCTCACTGTGGCTTATTTCCAATTTGAATTTGTCTGACTTCAGCCTTTAGACATTTTCTTGTTATTTCTTTCTGTATTAGATTAAAGAGACCTTTATTACCTTGTATTTTCTTCCTGTGAAGGCACTTACGTACTGCAATCAAACCACCTCTCAATTTTCTTTTTGATAAGCTAAATGGATGGAGCTCTGTAAACCTTCCACAGTAAAATAATTCCTTCAGGCCTCAAATAAGTTTTGGGAGTTTTTATCTCACTCTCTTCTATTTTTCAATATACTTTTTAGAAACTGGACATAAACTATGAGTACAACATCTGACTCATCCCCTAAATGCATAGTCCTGCTGGGCTTTATGCCTCTTCTGTTTATTCACTCAGCAATTAGTTTAGATTTTTTCCACAGATCAAAACAGAAGTTCACTGAGTTGTGTGCTCATCATTTTATCTGTATTCCTTTTTATAATCTTGAAAAACCATAGTCCCATATTTGTTTGCTACATATTTCACTTGGAATGGCAGTACTACAAATTGGACCCAGAATACCCGTTGGTTCATGAATTCACTCTACAGACCAGTCAGCCTCCTCCTCAGTAACTTTTTTGACAGATTTTCTGCTAACCCAAAATACTCCACTTCTCAAAACTCTGCAAGGACCAGACACTCTGTTTTTTCATGCTCTGACTATGCACTGAGTATGTATTTGGCCAAATGCTACACTTGATTTGCTTGGAGTAGAACACAGTCTTTAGCCTTTACAGATGCTATACTTGACTCAATGTTACTGCTTTTTGTGCTCTTGCTACTTTCACCTACCTACCTTTCACTTGGATTTTCTCCCCATTATGTTGCCCAGTCAACAATAATTGAGGTATAATGACTTCAGAGCAGGAGCAGCTCCTCTACATTACTGGCCAGCTGGGAGGTGATCAATGACCTGAGGTGCAGATGTGGCCTAGAAGCCCCAGCTGGTAATTAAAATGGAGGAAATGTGCTGTGGTGTGTTCATTATTACTAGAATAAAATATTTTTTAAGTATTTAAAGTGTACCTTTAGAACTGAAGGCTTCTTCCTTCTTTCATAGCTTTCGTCTGCTACAGTGGACATTGCTCCAAATGCTTTGTAGTACTAAAGGTCAATGCGTTGGCCAAACAGATTGACCAAGTTTTATATTGATATTTGAGTTTGACACTTCTGTCACTGTGATGACAAAATCCATCCTTTTTCTAATGCTTTGTTGACTTCCCATATGTCCAGAAATATTATTTTTTTTCTCATATGTTGGCAATATGAAGAGGCAGGAAACTTTACATGAATTTGTTAGCACTAGAACTTATTGTTTAAATGAAAGTATGCTTGCTTACAGTTGCTGGGTGGTTGTGTCCTCTACTTTTGACCACTGCAATTCACTGTCAGGCAGGTTGACATGCTGCTTTGTCTCAATATTTGAAAATTAAAAATAAAGTAAAAAGAAATAAATGCCTTTTATTTTTTCTCCAAAGCTGTTTGCAGCAATTGTCACAGGAGCTCCCCTACAAAATAATTTGATTTAGATGTAGTGTAACAACCTCAAATTTGGAGTAGCTTTCATACTTTTATTATTTCAATATATCTATTGTCTTCAAAGATTCTTGGACTTCTGCTGACTAAAAACTCACTCCATGTCTGCTTCTTTTATACTTGAAATCATTCACTTGCTTTTCTACCTAATGAAAGAGTAAGATGTTTTTTTGCCATGAGAAAATTATATTTGTGTTTTGAAGACAGAAGTCCTCTGCTTTTGTCACCATACAAAGGAAAGCATCCCCATTGGACATGAGAGCTTTCAGTCTAGCAGGAGCATGTTTTTTCAGAAGGAAACTCAAGGTGAGAATACTGACCAAGGGAGTTTGATAGAGATGACACATAAATTGTGAGTGAATTGTGAGTTTGTGAGCTAGGAGATGGTGGTACTGGTGCAGACTGAAATCTCAAATACTAAGAGTCAGTTAGTTTGTTCATTCTGAAGGAAGATGGAATCAAGTTCCAAAACTTTCTGTATCAACAAATAAACCTGAGAAATCACTGTATCATAGATATTCAGTTAAATAGAAACAAGAATAATTGCAACTCTTGTAATTATGTATGTCACACAGACTTATGATTGGCCTGGTTAGTGCAGAAAGTCTGTGCTAAGAAATGTGAACCATATGGAGCATGATACTTTTATCTCTACAAAAATTAGTTCTGACATCTAACATGGATTTGTTTTCTAAATGTAACCAGCCTGAACATCCTAGCTTAAATGTTGCATATGATTTGGTTTATAGAAATCCAGTGATATAATTAGAAATGGGCTCAATTCAAAATGAAGGAATCAAATATTGCATACCACAAACATTGAGAAGTTTGGATCTGGGTTTGAACTTTTCACCTTGGACCCCACCTCTCACTAAACTGTAGTAAACCCGACTTCATTTTATGGGGACAAATTTGCCCTTGTAAAACTCGCACTCTCATTCTATCACATACTTAATTTACAGTGGAAATCTGATCACTGTCACCTCTAATTATCTGATTTGCAGCACTACTTATTGCACACAACTTATTTGCAGCACAGCTTATTACTGAAGGGCAAAAATAGGTTTCAAACCTTACAGATGCAAAATATATGTAGCAGCATTCAGAAAGGTGATATAACTTTTTGGAAAACTCTCAGACTCATTCGGAGTTTCACACAGCTTGTTCAATGTCATATTTTTTTAATTTAATTTAAACCAACATTTTCTTCAAGGCAGACTTAAATGAAAAGCATATTTTTCTCACTGTAGGAAATGCTGAATTAGTCACTAAGTATGGAACTGTCTCCAGAAAATGGGCTGGCACAGGTGGCTGGCTTTTTGTCAGGAAGATGGGTCCAATGCTTGTTGTATTTTCATCTAAACTATTTCAAAATTGTGATGCCTCTGGCTTTGCTCAATTATTTTTTTCAGTGTCCTTGCTTTCAGTGCAACATTTGATAACTGTTAGGTTGCTAGGTGCAAATGAGGACTAAGTTCAGCTGTTTTGTTCTTACTGCGAAGCTCTCTGGTCAAACCTCCATCCCCCCTGCTTTTTTTTTACCTCTCTCCCCCTCTCCCTTCCCCACATTTGAATTTCTCTGTGCTCAGCCTCTTCTGTATTGTTGCTTTGTATTGTGACTGGATTTTTTTTGTCCCTTCTCTTCAGTTTCACTTAACTGGAACATTAAGTAATCCTGAAGTTCTGCTATGAATTCTGAACCATGCCAAGTTTTAAATTAATTCAAAAATTAAGCTAACAGCCAGGGTATATGATCTTTATTTTAGTAGTTTCTTGGAAATATGTAGTATCATATCTCTAATTAGAAAGCATCCTTAACTACCTTTTTAGCTCACAACTTCTCACTAAATGCACTACCCAGGCAACATGCTGTACTTCTACAGTTCTTAGGCTAAAGTTAAATTTTAAAATTCAAAGAAATAAAAGGCCTAATTCCCATTCATGGGGCAAGAGAAGGACTGGGTTTTGTGCTGGTTTGGACAACAAATTTTGAGACCTTGAAGAAATGAAAAAAAAATATAATTCCAACCGAAGTCCAAAACAAGACAAGGATTACTTTAATTTTTGGTTTTTTTTTTTAACCAGGGTGATGTGTCCATGTGTGTTCTTGTGATAAAGCTGTGAAGTTTTTGGCTGCCCTTTTCTGGCTTCTGTTGTTTTCTAGGGGCTCAGTGGGATAGATAGTTTGTGCTGTGACAGGACATGCCAACAAATTGCATCACTTCTGCCTCGGTGGCCGAGGACAATGACATGCCATATGCCCATGGCAAGAAATGAATGGGGCTCATTTACACTGGCACTGGGTGCCTTCAGCCCTGTCAGTCTTCAGAGGCTATCCATGGCAAATTGGAAAGTAGCACTGGAGTAGCAGCAGCATGAAGAGATGCAGCCTGAAAAGCCTCCAGCATTCATAACTTTATGAACAACATGCAGCTTTGAAAAGCAAAAAAAAAATCCATGTGACACCCTGAATACACTTATTCCATTCCTTTGTGATGTAACATTTAATTCTCAGAAAGAAGGCGAATCATCAGTTGTTTCTCCCTTTGTGTTTTTTTTCATTCCACTAAAAAAACCTGATTTTTTTTTTTTAAAAATCGTCGAGTAAATTCCAGCTGCAAGGAGAAAACAAAAACACAGTGGGTGTCATGCTTCATGCATTCAAAATAGTTTCTCCGTTCAAACAGACTGCCGCAAAGATTTGCCCCAAAGTTGACCCCGTTGCCTCCAGTTTGCACTCCAGCAGCAACAAAACTCATATTTGGCCTCTGACCTTCCTGGCGACACATCATTTGTTTCCATGTGTTGAAGCAAAGGATGATGGGTGATGATTAAAGAGCAATGGGTCTGTTGGCCTGAGACACTAATGAGGATGAAATGAGAAGGTCAGCGATCATCCTCACATGGCAAACTAGGACATGGAGCTAATCTGTTGTTAATTGTCCTTTACATTTGTTTTAAGGGCAGTGGCTGGGATAGGTGGCAGTCATATGTCTCCCTTCTTTATAATCTCTGTAATTAGCATGTGAAGTAGAGTTAGGCTTGCCCGAGGAAGCCTCAATGTGCTTTGCAAGTGGGTTTTGGCTTATTTATTTTGGGGTTTTTTTTCATTTATGTTGTTTATTTAGTTTTGGTTTATTTTATTAATTAATTTTTTTCTATTTCTACAAATCCTGAGTTGTCCAGAAGTGACTGACAAGTGTGGGGTGGCCCTTTTATCCCTTTCACACACATGACAATCTGAACTGTAGACCTCTTGTTTCCTTCTCCTTTTCTTCCCACCAGCAGATCTCTCCCTGAATGTGCTGGGGCTGCTCCTGGTGCTGGTCAGCCATTTGGATTTCTGTGCATCTCCTCCACCTCCTAAAACCAAGTTGTCCCAGTACTGTTTATCTCAAAGTTACCTAGGTCTGAAGCAAGAGCATCTGGTGTTCCCACACTGACTGTCCTGTAACTTCCATGCCCTGCCAGTATCAGCTGACATTCAAATGAGAAAGCTGATGGGAATGTCCTGCTCCCTGAACCAACCACAAATGCACAAGTGCCACTTGTGGAATCTTAGATGCAAGTTAACAGGGAATCCTAATTAAATAAGGTATTGCTGGTATCAAAACAAATCCATCTTCAGGCCATGGGTATTTTTGGCAGAGCCAGCGCTGAAGATGTTGGATACAAACACTTTTCCACTACTAATCCATCTGATACATTCCAGTGAAAAAGGGAAGCTAGTGGCTTCTGTCTCCTGTTTTGTTGATTCTTTCAGAGGAAGAGAAAAGAAACCTTTAAGTACGTGTTTTAGATTTTTTGATGCTCAGTACACAATTCCTCCTTGACTTCATCAGCTGCTACCTGCTCCTGATGCACAACAGCCCTATCTATTGTAAATTCTTTTGTCAGCTCTGCTGGGAGAATGTACATTCCTGCTTTCACAGTGGTGTCATTTTGGTAGGATTTCTTATTTTTGTCTTTAGCAGATATTCTCCCCTCTTCATGACTAATGGGTGTGTTCAGCCCCTCAGAGGGAAACAAATCTGCTAGCCAAATGGCAATCAGCTGGTGAGCTAAAGCCTGAGAGCTTTAAAGTATTTGTCTAGTGAAGAGTTTACTGCAGTGCTAATCATAACACACTCATTAATTACTCATTTGGATTAAGCAGAAGGGTCAGAGAAGCCATCTTGACAATCCATGCCTATCAGTGCCCTTTTCCTGCCAATTAGCAGAGAGACTATTTCAATGGCTGCAGTCTCTGCTTTTACACCTCCAGCACCACCTGCCTTCACCCTTTATCCTGCAGAGCACATTAGCCACAACTGACAGCCAACACGTGGGCTTCAGTTTCAATGCGGCACCTTGTCAGGTATGAGCAGAGAATGGATTACAGGCTAGAGAAAAATCTGGGCAAGGAACCAGGAAAATGCTAGTCTCCAATTCCTTCTCTGGGGTTTCTGAATGAGAGTCTTAAAGTGGATCTGTTTTTCCATCAGCCCTTGGTACTACGAGAATGGCCATTGTGGTGATGTGATTTGTGGTCGTCAAGGCTAAACAAAAGCAGAATCACCGATGAAAAGAGATGAACAGCTGTTCTGCTGCTATAGCACACATGGGAGAGGAAGGGTAAGAATGCTGGCAGGGTGAAATAGTGGATTTCATGTCAGCTGTTTAGGTGTATAACTTGTAAAACAAGCAGCACACCTACCCTTGCCCTTTCCAGATCAAAAAGAACAGAATTGTAGTGATGACACATTTCAGTCAAGGAGGCTATCGCAAAAACTTTTTCTGGCATCTCTCAGTCCTAAATCAGGAAGTTCAGCTCTGTCTGGCTTTTCCTGCTCTACCTGTTGCATTATCCCGGATTTGTGCCTATGCAACTCTTCCCCTTTTTTCACATAAATTCTTTATGATCAAAAACACCAGTTCTACTCACAGCCTGAATGAATTCATGTTGTTAGGAGAAAGTAACTGGAATTTTAGGGAGTCCCAATCTGCCCCTTACCTGTATACATGCTGTTCTTCAGCAAGTTCTGGTTTCCCTTTGAAATATATACGTTCTCTAGTTGTCTTAATATTTTATTTTAAAATGTGTACAAAATCAAACAGATATCAACCTAACAATGAATATGTCTAGATATATTCTCCATTAGTCTGTTAGCTTCTTGATCTTCCCGATAAGTTTGTCTCTGATCAGGATGCCCAATCCAGGTAATTGTTTATTGAACTTCTTCCCCAAACTTTTTCATAATTCACAGCCATTTCTCAGTCCTCATGCAACTGTCCCCCATTTTGGATGGAAACTGATGTCTCAGATGCAGCTCCTAGCAAATCCTGACAGTTTAATGGCACCTCTTTCCAAACTTTTGTCTTTACATACTGAGGAATATCCTTGTTTTATATATTCCCCTCAAACTCTTATGTGAACTCCAAGTTTGGGTAGAGATTAACATGAGAATTCAGGATCTACAGGAAAGAACTGTATTTTACCACCTCCATCTCAGGGAAATCTGTGATTTTCTGTGTGCAATGGAGGCAGAGGAATATGGTCAGGATCAAAATGATCCTGTATATATTTATTTATTTGCTCTTCTCTCATTTTCCAAACCCTGAACTTTTATGAGTTTTAAAGCCCACCTTGTTCTTTCTCAGCAATTCAGTCACCTGTAATATCTGAGCAAATGAATCTGTCTGGGGTTAAGCACCAGGGCACTGGTCGGAAGGCAATACTTTTCAGGTATCCTTGGCTTCTGAGTTTTCACTCCTTAGTTTCTTCTACTTCATTCACAAAAGGCTAAGTGTTTTAAAATAAAACTTCTCAGAAATGGAGAAGAGATAAAACCACTGCATAAATATTGAAGCCAGTGAATTTCCTTTGAAATGGAACCCAGGCTTGCTGGCTTCCCTTATTTTCCAGGAGAATTGGTAGAGTTCTGGAAATGTACATAGATGATCAACTGAATCACCATTTTACTACTTTTGACTAAAACATTGATTTTAACCTTCTAACATCTCTTTCTTGGACATACACAAAAAAATGCTATTCAAAAACTGCAGAAGCAGATTATTATGTTTTATCAGAAAATACACTAGCAGAAAACTACTTGTAGTATGGACTATGCATTTTTTAAATACAGAACTACAGTTCCTTGGAGTGTCTGCAGCAGAACTATGTTGGTGGCTCTTCCTTTGATGAAGAGTGTCAAGCTACTTACAGGACTATCAAAAAATTTGAGTGACTGAGACTAAAGCAGAAAGACTTTGAAAAGCTAATGATTTAAGACTGCAAGCAGTAAATTAATATACTTCACAAACTACTAGAGTTTTAGAGTGAAGAGAAGGAGACTTTCTTCTAGTATATTACTGAAAACCCTCTTCTATCTGCATTTGCCATACTTACTGCTTCCATTCAAAGCATTGCATCCATTTGAGCAGGTATAGAAACTACAAGTCACACAGAGAAAGCACCAGCCACTTCGTAGAAACTTTTCATGAAGGCAAATCATGTACATATCCCTATCTCATGAACTCTCACTCTACATTAATCAGCAGAATATTAAATTCAAAATTAACCTTCACGTGTTCTGTGGCACACATCTCAGAGGAAAGAATTGATTCATTTCTCTAACCAGAAGCAGAGACACATTAAGCAATCTGCTTGTTTTCTTTGACATAAATCAACTCCATTCTTAAAAAAACCACGCTGCCAAATACCACATTTGCACCTTTATCTGACAAATAGCAGGGTCACAAACTGTTAAGCCCTTTTAGCAGGCAACAGAAGCAGGAAGACAATTTGCATCTCTTTGGATGTCAGCCTAAAATTACCATTTCCTTAAATTCGTGTGTTAATTAAATATTTTCAGTAATCAGACTAAATTACTTTTGCAAGACATTGACAATTAGTTGGCTTAGCAGAAGCTGGGATTCACAGAATTTGTGAGTTTTACTGATAGCACACCCTGGTAAGCTTAGCATGCTATTTACGCTGGTAAAGGTGACTTTACCCAGCATGAAGTTAACTTAAGTTGTGACCTTCCTTGTACTGAAATTCCTTACAGGTATGGACATATACTTTTATTTGTTCTGTTCTTTGACCTGGATGAATTTCTGTTATTTGAAAGGGACAGTGAATTATATATCCAAAGCAGGGTCCCAGACATTCAGCTGCTGCAGGCCCAGGAGACTCAAAGGTGCTTGCTTAGAGAGCTCCTCACCTGCTTGGAGTTCAGATATGGGCCTATGTGATGACAGCCTGAGCATCTTGCTGCCATGCACACACCTTAAGGCCAAGCAGTCATTTGACAATGTACAAAAGTGGTCCCAGGATTGCAGCTCTTTGCTAGAAGAAAACAGTTGACTTTGGTGTTCTTTCCTTTCTCTCAGAATTGGTGGATAACTGTGTAACTGCATAACACTCACAGGAAAAATATTCCTTTTCACTCCTCCATAAACTATTTTACCTTGAGGACATGAAAATGTGCATTTTAAGCTTCTCGGGCTTTGGTGAGAATTGTACCTGTCTTTAACCTATTCTAGGTAAGATGTTCTGACACATGATAATAGTAGGTAATAATACAGAGTATTTAACTGAGATTACTATCAGGATATAGTAAAGAAGAATTGCAGAAGGAGGGAAATACTTGTGAAAGACGAAGAAAATTGCCCCTTTTTTCCTCCATCTGCTACTTACCCCCCCTTTTATAAACTGTTGAGGTTTTAAACTATTTAAAGAATATTGTATTTTTTTTAAAAGATCAGATACACATGCAAGTGGAAATTACGCTACCACCACGCTTCCATCACTGTCATAATTTAAAGGAATGAACTTGTTCTATGGAAGCAACAGATGCAGAACAAAAAGTTTTAATTAAAAGTTCTGGGCTGCAGAGCACAGGAAGGAAAAAAGGTGTTTCTGCTCAGGTTAGGTCTCTGTTGGCCAGAAAAAAAATGGTTAAGACACACCTTCTTCATAGCATTTCATATAAGCTGGGTTTAGGTAACACTGTCCTCAGTGAATGGATTTTTTAACAATTTATCTGAAACTGTCACAATTATGATGTATTATATAGGTTGCCCTAGCATCTAGAGGAACCTATTACCAATCATGAGAATAAACATTCCTTGAACCATTATAGAGATAATAAATAATTGCCAGAATTAAGTAAGTCAATAACAGCTTACTTAATAAAAATTAATCAATTAAAAATAACTCACAGGCTTTAAAAATACCTGCATGCAATTGACGCTTTGCACTCTGTCTTGATTGTTTCTGTGTAAAGCAGTTGCTTACAGACAAGATGCCATCACTAGCATTGTGAGATAAAACAGAAGGACTGAGTCAGCCTCTTACACTGATGCTGCCAGTGTTCAATGAATGCAGGCTTCCCCTAGTCTTTAGTTACAGGCCATGAAGGAAAGGACCAAGAAAAAGCAAGAAGAGCGCTAACAACCCAATTCTTCCACATATTTATAGTCTCTGTGCACTGGCTCACAACTCTCTATCAGTCTAATTGGGGCAATGCCCCAGTTCAAGCTCCCTACTTTTGTCACTGCCAGGCTCTGACTCCTTAGGCGCCTGTGGGAACCTTGTTTTGTGGAAGCAGATTCTAGACGTATTGCCACAGAACAAACTTGTGCCAACAGCAGCTGATGTGAACACAGGGTAAATTTGACCCATTATAACTAGATTGACCTCACGTGAATACCTCATTCAAGTAACTCAAGAAAAGCTATTCAGCACTTTAAAGGCCAGGGGTTTAATCCCCTTAAGTTGCTCTGGATAAATGTACATGGCTAAAAAAGTTTACATACCTGACCTAGAACAGATGGTGTGTACCAATAGTACACAGATTTTCTAGATACTTCATATTTTTACGCTAATGTGCATGTGCATTTTTATTTTTTGAGATGCTAGATGCCTACCTAATACATGTAGGCCAGGGCCAGGAGAAAGAAACAAGGCACAGGGCTGTTAACTTCTTTGTCTAAGCATTAAGCTTCTATTGAAGCCATTTAGCAAGTCCTTTCAGCTTAATAAGACTGCTGACTTTCAATGTCAATAACTCAATATCAGGAGGGAGCGTATATAGCTAAATATACATCATCCATTTTTACAGGCTGGCAGGGTGGGGGCATCAATTTCAGGCTTTATCTTTGGTCACAACACCACAACTGGTCTCTTCGTGTCCTCTGTAGACTTCAGAAATGCTTTGAATTATTACTAGATAGCTGAAATGAGTTAATCTGAAAATACAGTTAAAAATTAGATATTCTGTGCATTCAGCAAGGTACAGAAGTGTGAGACTGGTGATTATGCAGTTATTTTGAAAGATTCTTAAAGGTAGTGCACAGTGCTTGTATGTTTTCTGAGGCAGTGTCTCATGCAAATAGGTGCTGTGAAAAAAAAGCATGGGAAGATTCTGGGGTAAGTGTAAATATCTGACCTGCACCCAAAAATAACTCTAAAGATAGACTTAAATTTTAGGAAGCAAAATGTAAAAACAATTCCATTATGTTAAATTTCATTCCTCGCACTTAATGCTTGGGTACAAGGAGTGTAATTACTCCCTCTTGTCCTTTCTTTGCTGCATGTTGGATAACTCGTTGTACACTGCTCTCTTATTCCCCCTGCTTTCTTTGCATGGAGATTGTAAGACCAGCACATCGTCCTTCCCTCACTGCATAGAGTCTGGTGTACCATTAATCAGGTCAGCCAATCAGCTTGCAGGGATTAGCATAATGTACAGACACACTTAATCAGGTCTACTATACAGTTAATCATGTGTACGCTAATAGTTATGCAGGATTAACCATTTAGGACACTGTCTTTCTGTTCTGATTGGCTGTGTTTCCTACCTGTTAACTTTCCCTCTCTTACTTTGTTTTTATATCCCTTCATGTTTATTTCTTCCATTCAAAACTGTGGCTGCTGAAAGTGTTTCTGTAAGGCTGCTTTGTATAATTAACTGTGTATTTTAAAAATAAGGAAAAAAACCAAAATAATTTTCAGATTCAATTGTTGGGTTCACAAACTTATCCTAGTCTGATATAAAGACTATTTTTATGGAAAATAAGTATACTTTGCTTCCTCAGAAAGTGTTCTTGAAGAACTATGAATATAAATTTCATTTTAATAACAAAATTATGTTAATTTCCAAGATAATTTTTAATTTGTGAACTAACTTTTAACAGCAAAGAGTCTGAATGCATTCACTTTGGGTGAATCAAAAGCAATAAAATTCTTTAGCTTTTCACTGGAAATTGGTAGAGAGACAACACATAGTAGTCAAAAGTAATCCCTCAAGCCACCCTGCTGACTATATGCAACTGAGTGTTTGCATATAGTCAGGGCGATCAATGCAAGGTCTGAAGGTTTCAGTCAGAAGAGTGGGTGGAGTGGTTAGGAGAAGGGATGGGGGGGGAGAGGCTGAGTGAGAGGCACAGAAAAAATGAGCCTGCCAGTGGTTAATTGAGCATACAGATTCTTAATGTGTCAGGCACTACCCTCTCAGATGAAGGATGACACTTTTTAGAACGCATCTTCCTTTGTTACCATTTTAAGACTAATGAAGCCTGCAATTCATAAACCTGATGCTGGGCACTTATCTGCTGCCCGGGCAAGAAGTACAGAATAAGATTATAACTTCATGTGTGCATGTTTAAATTTATGTTTTCTGGGTACATACCACAGAATATGTAAACATTTCTGACTCTGGGTAACATTACTAGAGGGTAAAAATAATTTACAAATGCAAGAACATATTACCTAGATATCTGTCATGTAGCTAATTTTTAAAATCAGACAGTCAAGTGTTTAAGAGAACATCTTTGTGGTTTTTGTTTTTTCTTCTTTTCTTTTTTTTTTGTTAAGTGAACCAGGCCTGTTTAATTTTATAGTCTTTAAACAGCAAGGCTCCATTATACAAAACTTGTGGGTTTTTTCCCCTGCCTTCAGGTCACTTGTTAATGAGCTGAGCTCTGGGAGAGGATGGAAGCGATTACAATGGGTTATGGGCAGAGACACTTTCTTTATGTTTCCATGGAGTTATGAAAGTGAGAAAAAAGTGATGTTTATCAGCAGCCCATAGAGACACATTTCTTTGGACAGCACAACCAGTTTGGCAGAATTTGGGTGCCAGTCAGAAGACTGTTGGGACCCACCTCAGCCCCAGCTTGTGTAGTCTCTGACCTCTTTAACCTCTGCAGGGCTTCATTTATGAGCATTCCCAGCCAGATGGTCAAGCCATCAAACCTTTATGAGCACAAACTCCCTTTACCACTTCACAGTTTCTTCCAGCCTAAAAGCAGGGAGAGTAGACATGTGAGGAAAAGAAGCTAAAAGGTGTCAAAGATAAAAACAAGACATAGGAGTGCCTTCTTTCTGTTTTACCAACTCAGCATGATGTCTGTGGTTGCGGTGTTGCCTGCCTGTGCTGATATTATTATAAATGTGATTAGATTGTCTAGTGTGTAATGCTTAAATGGAAAAGTAAAGAAATCTTTCCCACCATACACGTTTTTTTTATTATATTACTGTATGAGTATTTAGATTTTATTTTCTATAAACCTGTTCTGTTTGTGATTATTTGGGAAATTTTTAATCCACTTATTTTTGTTGAATTAAAACCACAAAATATCACTGGCTCTGGTTTTGGAGGGCTGATCTGTACTGGCAGAGAATGTTGCTTGCTTTCATTCACAATAGGTGACTTAAATTACATGAGGCCTGAGCTCAGCAAAGTGACCTTGCTAACTTTATGAGAACTACACTCCATTTTCCACCTGCATCCCAGAAAAACAACCTCACTTATGAGGAAGTCTATTTCCAAGCACTCCTCCAGGAGGAAAGTTAACTCAGATGCTGATTCCTGGATTTAAGGGCTACATTTGCCCATTTAAGAACACACAGAACAGCAAAACATGTAAAACTGCAACACTGCCAAGACATGCTGTAACCATTCTTTGATACACAGAGCTAATTTTAGATCCTTTGAAATCAATTCTTATCACTAGCAGGTAAAGTCAAAAATAGAAGACTCATGAATCTGGGTGAGGTCAGACTCCTTTACAGGTTCAGGTTGATTGGTTTGCAATAAAACCACTGAGATCTGCTAGTTTTTAATGAGCTTTTCTCTGAAGAGGTGAACTTGTATTTTCACTGGGGATTGTTCTTGAGGGTGTATTTCACATGTTTGTGTCAAGAATTCTCTCTAGACCTTGCTGGTTTCCCACATTAAAAATCATCAAGTGAGCTGATGGCTGTTGACCAAGGTACATTATATCACCAAGGTATGTTATATCAGACTTTACACCAAGCCTGTATTAGTGAAAGAAAGGCAATATTCCTTGGACGGTGCTCATTTTCTGTACAAGTGATTTCATCTGCAGATGATGCAGCCATAATAAATAATTCTAGCAAAGGATCAACTGTGTGCTTGTGAAAAGAATTTTTCATTCAAGGGCCAGTGAAGGTAAGTATATGCACTGTGGAAACTTAATTTGCCACTTTGCTGTAGATGCATAGATGAAACTGCAAACTTTTTTAACAAAGAAAAAGTTCACTGTAATCACAGATATGATGTACCTGGTAGAAGTCTCATTACCAGAAACTAATACCAGCTGTGCAGTTTTGATTCAGTTTTTGTTATGGTACTTTTTTAGATTCTAGGATGCATTGTTGCTGTTTAAGTGGTTTTTATCTTCTGTTACAGTAGGAAGAAGTAAAGGATCTATTTTGCTGTCTTCCAATGATATTACTAGTAGATGCATAGAGCTGCCCTGGCAAGACAGCTGGCAACTTTAGTCTCCTCACCTTCTTGTAGCTTGTTTTATGGCATTTCTATGAGGATCAGTTTTGAATCTAAAACTTGTTTAATACATAACAAATAAGTATTTGCTAATAGGGCTGCCAAGAAGAACTACAAATACTACTGCTTTTTAAAATGAGAGATTTTGTCAATGGTTCCAAACCAGTCAGTCTGAGGCCTGTAAGACACTAAGAAAATCAAACATAATTTAATTTCAGTAAATGGCTTTAAAACTATAAACCTCATGTTGAAATGGTATTTTTAATATGGATTTATCATGATAATGTGAATTAAGTTAATGCATTTGACAGCTGTATAAGTGTTTGTAGAATATCAACATGTCCACACTTACGCTGTAGATGGTTGGCATTCCTAGAGAATCATCCTCTCTTGTCATCCTTCTTGTATTTTTTTCAAGAGAAAAATAACTCTCCAGGCACACGTAATGCTTTTTTTTTTTTTCTGAAAACATTAAGCATGGGACTGGCAGAACCTAAGAAATTCAGAGTTAAGTCTAACCCTCTGTCCTTAACTCACCCCGCTGTGCTTAGGTATTATAGCACATATGGTATGAACCCCCTACTGCTCTGAGGCCCCCTGATTAAGTGCTGCAATACTGTACCTAGACACAATGTGGTGACTTAAGGAGAGAATTTCAGCTTTAACTCTGAATGTCCTGGTTCATGTGAGACTGTTAATGTTATTAGAACATAAAGTGGGTGGTTTAATGCCTTATATATGGTGCTTAAAGTCAGCAGCAGCTGCCAAGGACTGGGTTCCTGCACTGTTTTTTGCTGGGGGGAGGGGAAATGGGTTGTTTTCTTCACAGTAAAAATAGAGCACGAGACCTCTTTCTAAATTAAAATAAAGTTTTATTCACTATGGATGAGCTACAAGAAAGTGGTGCAATTAGGAAAAACAGAAACAAAGTTAGGAGTGCAAAGCTAGATCATTTGACAGTCAGAGCATACTTCAACTGTTTTTGCTACAGTGAACACGAACTGAATCAGTTCTTTGGTCTTAGTGTGTTTGTCCTCATTTAAGGCTGCTTGTCTGGTGACATCCTATGAGATATTCTTAGAATTTGGCAAAATCTTGAGGTCCTGACCTCAGACATTTTATGGATGCTACTTGTGAATGCCAAAGCAGTTTGGACAAAGAAATAGCCTGCACAAAAAAAGTAAGTAAAGCCATTAGCCACCGAGGTTTTGATTACACATTTTCTAAGTCTTAAATGTTTATTTGTACAGACAAAGACCTTGTTTCAGAAGTAGGTAAATTTTACTGTTTGCAGAAGAGCTACTCAGTGCACACCAAGTTTCACTAACCAAAGATTTGTAAATAGGGTTGGAAATGTTTTCCACAGTATGAAGGCAAACATCAGAGCCTTCTCCTTACTTAGTAAATAAGGAAGATTCAAATGGAAATTATTCAAGTAAATAAGGTTCAACTGTGGAATCTCCAGCTTACTGATGAGAGGAGATTCCTAAGAAGTGTTAGACTGTCAGAAGCATGCAGCTGTCCAAGCACTGTTGGCATCCCCTAATTCATGCTAAGGTACGTTTAAGCTGTATTACAAAACCACAAAGAAAGTATTTGGTAGAACTTTTTTCTTCCTTAGTTTGGATATATACATTTTTCCCACATCTTGGTCTGAAAGCTACAGGGCAGTGGGGCATCCTGGCAGCCAGTTATCACCTTAGCTTAAGTGACTAAAGGACATTAGCTTAAAGCAAACAGGTCTGGAAGCACTTCAGCATGTGGTGACCGTGTCCTCAAGTCCTTGTTTAGAACTGTCTCTGTCTGTATACATAGGTTTTTCCTCTATGTCGCCTTCCCCAAATGCACTTCCAGGATATTCACTGATGACCTATTTGCAAGCAAAGCCTGTGTTGATAGGTGCTGGTTTGCTGGCTGAGTAGGGGGAAATGTAGGAATGTAAACTATTTGCCTTTCATTCTTTCACTGCTTCCGTGGGCATTTAGGGATAGCTTCAGGTAATGCAGACACTTTTCACACACGCCCCTTCAGCAGAAAGTTTTACCTTCAATTGCCTTGAGTTCCTCCCGGTATTTCCAAGGTGAGTTGCACAGGGCATATGTTTTACTGCTGAGGTCTTCTGGCTAGTGTAGGATTCCCCACAGCAGGCTGCACTCACGCTTCTGAGGGCTCTGAAGTTGTTTATGGGAGCAGAAAACCTTTTCCATGTATAAGGTAGTGTTTTTGCCAAAAGTCTTGAGGAACCTAAGTAACTGACATATATTTATGTTCTTATTAAAAAGGTGGTTAAATTAATATTTCCAATAAAATTAGAAATTACCGAGACACAAAAATATGCTGTAAAACTAACACGCACACTGAGAATGGCTGGAGACGGCAAACAGGATGAAACTGGTTGAGCTTTGCAGATTACGCTTAGAAATACAAAATGGAAAAATTTAAATAATATCTATGAAAGCAGAGGAATACGTTGCTCACGTGTCTTTGGGAAATACAGAGAGCAAGAAGCTAAGGGAGGACAGCTGGGGATGGGATTCGGGAAGGGGACAAGGTTTGAGCTGCAGACCCACCTAGTAAGTTTATGACTCGCCAGTTTGCTCCTGCGTGGCCTAGATCCTTCACAGTGAGCTAAATTTCATGTTAGGAAGAGGCACGGAATTGAAGAGCTGTGTAATTATTAGTTTTGCTGCGAGCTGATCAGTCATCTGGGGAGAGTGGCTCGCGGAGGTCAAGCGTGACCTTTCGTGGGGAGCGTCTGTGGCACGAGGGTGTTGGGGCGCGCTGGCAGCAGCCATCCCCCGCTGGCTGCTGCATTATCACCCGCCTGGCAGTGCTGAAAGGCGGGCCCGCATTCCTTGTCACTGGGTCCCTTATAATTATGACAAATGACTAAATGTGTTATTTTCAGCAAAGCAGTGGCAGTCAAAAGGGGTACTTAGGGTTTGTAAGGGGCGATGGCTGGCGTGGCTTTGAAGGCTTTTCCCTTTTCTTGACTTAGCGCAGACTGAATCATACATGGCCACCCCACTGGTAGCTGAGCAGCGTGTGAAACCCATTTCACACGTCTGCGCTGCCTTACAGCTGCGATGCCCTCTTTTCATCCCCGACAAAACCAGAGCCGGTGGCTGCTGCTTCTTCAAAACCAGCACACGCTTTGGTAGGGAAAACTTTGATGCCTTTGTTTTAATCAGGATGAATGGGGAATCCCAAACACTGAAGTGTATTTTACTGGAGTCTGGGAAGTGGTAGTGGGGAGGTGGGGGGGGCTGAGAGTAAACAAAGCCCAACAGGAAATACAACCCCAGTGGTATTTTTGACACTACAGCTAGCTTGTCCATCCGTAAAGATGATGGAAATGGTAGCAGTAAAATGCTCAAGGAAAGAAAAAAAAACCCTTCCAGTTTTCTGGAAGGTTGTTGAAAAACAAACTAATATGAGCAATATGTTTAGTGCCTGTATGCTATAAATAGCCCACAAATATTCTCTTGCATCACTGAAGACTAAAGACTAAACATTCCAGAGATGACTTAAAAATTAGATATGTCAGGAGTTTGAAGCTGAATGTGAGACAAATGTTACTATATCATATTAATGTGTGATTTAATAGTTCAAGTTAGAAGAAGGACTGTAAATGCATGGCTTGTGCCATGGAAAATGAGGACTAACCCAGGTCTTACACACAATTTGGTGCTTCCCTGAGCTTACACAGCAGTGCTGCTATTGATATTTACAGATATAATTCACATTTCATTCCCTTAGCTAAAAGCTATACATGCATACAAAACTTAAAGCAACATTGGTTTTCTGAGCCTGAAGTTAAAGACTTGGTGGTTCTTTAAATAGCAGAAAAACTAATTCCTGATGATTTTTTTTAAACTGTGAGGTTTTGAAACTATCTTCATGGAACCACTGTATTTTATCCATTCACAATTACCATCAGGCAACAGAAGCGTAATGAATGAATATGTCCTCTCACAGTCTATATTGTTATCACATGAGACTGTGTAATTTGGGTTGCATGACTTGGACGAGAGTAAGTATTTAGATGCTCTTCAGCTTTCAGATCAGTGACAAATGAATTCTCTAGTAAAAAAAATCAGCCTGCTGGACAGTCTCTGTTTTCTGAAAGATTTGTTCCAGCACCAGAGACCAGATATCTAGACATGTCATACACTATGGCAGTCCAATATGCTTAGCAAGACAAATCTAGTTCCTGGCCATACATTTCCTGGCTTATCATGCCTAGGATCATCTCATTTTCATGTCTTTTTCTGGCTCACCTGAAGTAGAGCAGCTGGGCAGTTGGCATGCTCTGTGCATTGCACAGCAGTGCCACAGGTAAAGCTTTGCCTCGAATCCCGCAGATGTTGGATTCCTAATTCTCCAGTCAGCAGAGAGCAGAGGAGCTGCTGAGGACCCATGGTACAAGTGACAGGAAAGAGGACTATTTACCCTTCTTCCTACCCCCCCACCATTGCCTCCTTTGTATTTGATGATGTGCCCATTTGCAAAGCTGGGCCCCCAGGCGAAGGGCTTGGATTACAAACAGCTTGAGAGTGACACTAATTTCATATGCCTGCCACCTCACCCTGTGCCTGTTAAGTCACCTGTTACATCTCACAGTTATGACTGATTATTTTCCTGCAGCTTATTCAACTTGGGAGGCATCACTTGATAGTGTGTCCAGACTAGCTCAGAAATGGCTTAGCTATCCTGTTACACAAGGTATAATAGGGCCTGGCCCCAAAATTGTTGCTTTTACTTGTTGATGCCAGATTTCAGGTAACTTCATTAAAAAAAGCAGATGTGAGTTACACTCTTTATTTCAAAATACAGTTTTCTGTGAACACTTTATGTTTTCGTATTGCTTTTCCTTCATCGGGATTAACAGACCATAAGAGATTGATGACTCAAAATCGCATGGGCCACAGAAATCACACTCTTAAAGGCTTCACCATTTATATTACTATGGTTGTATTATTACTGTTACACTTCATTCTCTCTTGCACCCTAAGCAACACACCTCTCCTATACAACAGAACATACTTCAGTTAAGAAAAAGTATTAAGACTGGGGTTAATAAACAGCAAATAAGATCAATATAGCTTTCAAATAAGTAATGATAGGGTATTCAATGTTCTCATAATTAATAGACAAAAAAATTTGCAGGCCCAAGATTTCCCTACTGTTTTCTCTCTCAAAACTTTGAAAGACAGTCAACAAAACAAAGCCAGCAAAAAATGACCCTGAAATAGTGACAATATCTTTGTGTTGCATTTACAAAGTGGTTGATGGAACTGCATAGGGACCATCCTGCATCCATGCTAGCAAGCACTAATTTAATAAGGTTAAGAGAAGTACCATGCATGCCATGGCCTTTTTGTCAATCTGATAAGTACACATTCATCTCACTGACCTCAGTTGACATAAGTGGCTATTTTGTTGTTCCTCCTGTACTCACTGCAAAACATTGGCACCTCCAGACGTGTGATCAAACCGTGGCAGTAGCTATGAACTGTACAGAAAGTGTTTCTGCATTGGCAGTGAAGAAGAATCTAAGCCCAACCTCAAATTGATCTGGAATTTGAGGAAGCTGGTCTGGCAACTGTGTGGCTTAAATGCCTTCTGATTTTCCATTTTTTTCCATTTCCATTATTGTTCTTTTTATTTAGAAAGTTTATCTGCTCTGCTCTCCTTGATAAAAGCCCTTTGAAGGGAAACACTTGAATAATTTTTTTCTTTCATTCCAATTTCAAAAAAAACCTAGAAGATGTAACACTCACAGAATATAGTATCTTATTTTCAGAGGAAAAACTATATCCAAGTATCATCCTAAGATCTATAAGAAAAGGAGAGAAAGAGAGACACTTTAAAGCAGTTTTTTAACCTTCAGAAAGTCTTGGAAATGTCATGTTCCCTGTATGCTCCAAAGACAAATCACTCATTTCAGCATGCTCACAGTAAATAGGAAGCCTATTAAGTCAATGACAGATAGTTTTTGAGGATTTTTTCTTTTGCCAGAGTTTACAGCTGTAGTGAACAGTTTGATGCAGCTCTAATTTCTAATTATGACATACTGGGAGTGGAGGAGGTTGTCAGTTTTGCTTGTTCCTTGGTGAGAGACGGAATGATTTCATACTTTGTGCTGCCAACCCATTCATTCTCCTCTATTGCAAAGCTAAGAATAATCACTGCATATTGCTTGATAAACAGATGTGATCAACATTGCTACCAGCTTGTCATCACCACGACCGACCAACAGCCCAAGAAAATAAATACTAGCCCAATTCAAGATAGTTGTATACCCATGCTTTTTATTTTGTGGAATGGACTCAATGAGTTTTATTATAATCTGTTTCTGTGATTGGCAAGTTGTTTAGGATAAATGTGTCTTTTTCTGCCTGCAGCTTCTACCAAATCAATTATTACAAAGACAAGATGGGGTGGGGAAATCGGACATGTGGCATGCATTAAATGAAAACTGAAATTACAAAAGTGTTTTCAGGGCACTCTTCATTCAGAAGAAGTGATCCTAATGGTAGAAGAGAGATGCTGAAGCAAGAGCAGTTTTGTTTGCTAATGCAAACAGATGTGAGGATAAACTATTGAAAGTAACAAGTGTGTTTAATTCCCTTCAAAACATGGAGGGCTAAAGGCTGAAACCATATAAAGGGGACTCTTGAAGTGGACCAGCTGCCCAGGCCTTTTAAGTAGTCTGTACCAGCATCTTCCCCCATTTGTCCTGCTGATTATTGCTTGATTGATGAGCTGGTGTGTGCAAAGTGACCACCTGAAAGTTCTGCAGGCTTTAAGAACTTGGTCAGTGTGTATTTGACCCTTAGAGGCCAGGGATCAAATATCAGGGTTATATGCATTTCAATAACTTTGTTTTGATACTTGAAGGGGAAAAAAATTATTCACACTAGGGGGAACGAAGGAGATTAAATATTTATGCTTGAGAGCATCTCTGAAAGGATCTCAAGTGACTGCTGTCACCAGCCTCCTGGTCAACTTTTCTTAGCTTGAGCCCCTTCGTCTTTTCATCTCAGAAGGGTAAAATATATATTATTGTGAAGAAGAATAGCAGAAAAGCTTTTGTAGCAGACTGTGAAGGGATTTTCAGTGAGTGGCCCCTTTTAAGGAAGGAATGGGAGTTTCCTGAGAAATGGGTATTCCACACTGTAACCTCACTCAACAGGGCTCTAAGGTGGCCAGTAATTACCCAGAACAGGGCAAAATTTTCTGCAACTTGACACACACAGTAGATTAAATAAGAGAAGGCTACGAGTTCATCCCCTGAAATAAAAATTAAAGAAGAAAACTGGGAAATTTTAAAGCCATTCTTATTTAATAAACACTTTTTTTTTTTTTCCAAAAAAAACCTTATGATTTTTTCAACTAATTGCTGTGATATGAAGAATATTCAAAAAAGGAAACAAAATGGATGATAGGTGAATATCACATTCCATGTGATGTGAAAAATAGCTCATCATCAAATTTCAGGACATTGATAGTGAAATTCAATGAGGTTTCTGAATGATTTACACATAAATACACTTAACACATATTTAAGAAAATGATTGTTTACTCACATTTGTTTTTCAGAGTTTCATATTTGAAGATGATCTCTTAGATTCTAGAGAGTGAAAACATACATCTGTACAAAACCAAACTTCAGTAGAGTTATGTGTTTCACTCTAATTTTGGAGGGGCTTTTCTGAGAGATCTCATCTTAAGACTAAAAGAGATTGTTACAAACACCTGCAATCTCCACTTTAATATGCATTTTAATATAGTATGTAAATGCAGAACCAATTCACTATATAGAGATTGTGTGCAGACAATTAATGCGCACATGTAAGCAGAATTAAATGAGATAATTAGCACAATTCCCCTCTCACCTCTCCTTCCCCTCCCCTATCCCACCCAAGAAACTTCAACTCCAAAGCAGACCAGCACAGGGATAAGATTATTGTGAAACGACCTCATTCTGGGAAGAAAGCTAATGTCATTGGTTACTTGTCAAAATTAAAGCAATGATGTGATTGAATTTCTCCCCTGCCTTTGACTTGAGTGCTGTATATCCCTGCACTGGGTGTGCCAGCTGGCTATGAGGGGTGATCCATCCCTATTCAGCGCATCACACAAGTAGCTTCCCTGCCAGCAATTAACCTGATACTAATTTAGGGAACTGCTTGCAATTTCAGTTGATGGAAGATTCAAAGGCCCACTTGCATCACAGGAATTATGGATATTTTATTAGTTAGCCATCCTTCTTGTTTAAAATCTGCGTGGAATAGCCTAAATTTATTTTCCAGACCTTAAGTCATTTTTATGACTCTTTTCTGAACCCTTTCAAATTGATCAGCCTACTTTTGAAGTGTATTTAGCAGAATATTCTGGTAATGGCCTGCCAAAAAATAAGTAATGTCCCTTGCCTACTTGTGTTTAAAGGCTAACTTTTTCTGCTTCCCCTTTCCTGTGTGTTTTACGTTGAGGATTTGAGTTTGCTATCAGAGTCACACAGCATAATAGAGAATATCTTTATTATGACTAGTTATAATCTAACATGATCTCCAGATCTTTTCCAGTATTTCCATTTTTCTTCTTGTTTTACTTTTTTAAAAACTAATGGGATTACCTTGCTCACCAGAGTGCCAAAATTTACTAAGTCCTTATTACCAGTCCCTTTGATTCCTTAGTGAATGGTTATCAAATTTATGGATTAAATTTGTCCAGAGCCTCAAATTTTAAAATGTTTATTTTCAGTTAGAATTTAACACATATATAAAAAGGAAAATGGAAAATATTACTTTATTTTATTAGCTATAATGATGTCACTACTTTTTCTTTTTTAAAAAAATAAAAGCATGTGCATTTGAAGACAGGCTGAAGGAGTTGGAGTTGTTCAGCCTGGAGAAGAGAAGGCTCAGAGGGGACCTCATAGTAACTTATCAGTACCTGAGGGGGTCCTACAGAAAGGCAGGGGAAGGAATTTTTAACATAATATCGGATGGGAGGACTAGAAACAATGGATATAAATTGGAGGGGGATAGATTTAGACTAGACATAAGAAAGAAATTCTTTACAGTGAGGGTGGTGAAGCACTGGAACAGGTTGCCCAGGGAGGTTGTGGATGCCCCCTCTCTGGAGGTGTTCAAGACTAGGCTGGACAGGGCACTGGGCAGCCTGGTCTAGTGGGAGGTGTCCCTGCCTATGGCAGGGGGGGTGGAACTCTATGATCTTTAAGGTCCCTTCCAACCCAAACTATTCTATGATTCTATGATTTATAATCTAGAATTCTGCCTTTTCTGAACTGTCACAGGGAAACCTTCTATAGTAATATCCTGTATGCTATACAGTCTGATCAAAATGCTGTTCTGCCATTATTATTTTACATTTTTTCACTTTCTTTTCTGCCTCTCCTTCCATTTCTAGTGTATTTTAAAATGTTAGCTTTTCAAGCTTTACTAGGTGATATAATTTAAAATGAAGCAGCCTTTCTGCAAGATTACAGTATGGTGCAGTATGAGAAGCTAGTGTTGTATAATCAAACAAGTTCCAGTTATACCATCATTTCATATCTGTTTTCCCACTCTTTCACTCATTGCTGCTTTCAGCTTTGGTAATTCTCTCTTTTGAAGTGCCACACATAGTTCTAGTTTACAGTTGTACTTGCATTCATATATACTGCTGGATATTAATGGATTTTATGTGTAGATCACCAAAGACTATTTCTATAATATATATTTTCCCTGGCCTTCAGGAATTTGTTTCCTTGGCTTCTTAATTTATGATGTATCAACTTACATTAAATCATGACCTTACTTGACAAGATGCATCATAAATGTTGAACTCATTTAATGAGTATGTTTGCAGTATGATCAATTTGGATAATCCATCTTGAACTCAAAAGGGATGAGCACATAATGGATTCTTGAGAGTATTTAATATTAAAATCTAATTCAAAGGTGGCATTTATGCTTTGACATATAAAAATCTAACACAGTCCTCCAAATCCATGTATTACTGAATGGAAAATGTAATAAATTCTAATGTAAGTGTCCCAAAAACTTGCAGTGCTTCAAAGCAGGTACCTTCTGTTCTTACGCAATTCTAAGCATAGTTACTGATATGGATGACAGTCAGTCTCACCTCTGTGCCTGGCAAAGTCATGGAGCAGATCCTCCTAAAGGTGTTGCAGAAACACATGGAGGATGACACAGAGGTGATTGGAGGCAACCAACATGGCTTCACCACGGGTAAATCATGCCTGACCAATTTGGTGGCCTTCTACAACAGAGTCATATCATCGGTGGACAAAGGAACAGCAACTGACATCATCTACCTGGACTTGTGCAAGGCATTTGACACTGTCAAATGGAAAAGAATGGGTTTGATGGATGGACCACTCACTGGATAAGGAGCTGGTTGAATGGTCACACTCAATAAGTTGCAGTCAATGGCTTGTTGTCCAAGTGGAAACCAGTGAGGAGTGGTGTTCCTCAAGGATCAGTATTGGGACCAGTGCTATTTAACATCTTTGTAGGAGATATGGACAGTGGGATCAAGTGCACCCTCAGCAAGTTTGCAGATGACACCAAGCTGTGTGGTGCAGTTGATACACCTGAAGGAAGGGATCCAGAGGGACCTTGACAGGCTTGAGAGGTGGGCCCAAGCCAACCTCATGAAGTTTAACAAGGCCAAGTGCAAGGTCCTGCACCTGGGTCGAAGCAATCCCAAGCACAAATACAGTCTGGGTGGAGAGTGGCTTGAGTGTAGCTCTGAAGAGAAAGACTTGGGGGTGTCAGTTGATGACAAACTCAACATGAGCCATCAGTGTGCACTCGCAGCCAAGAAGGCCAAGCAAATCCTGGGTTGCATCAAGAGGAGTGTGACCCGCAGGTCCAGAGAGGTGATTGTACCCCTCTACTCGGCACTGGTGAGATCCCACCTGGAGTATTGCGTCCAGTTCTGGACACAAGAAGGACATTGAGCTATTGGAGCTGGTCCAGAGGAGGGCCACGAAGATGGTCAGAGGGCTGGAGCAACTGCCTTATGAGGACAGGCTGAAGGAGTTGGGGTTGTTCAGCCTGGAGAAGAGAAGGCTCAGGGGGGACCTCATAGTAATTTATCAGTACCTTAGGAGGTCCTACAGAAAGGCAGGGGAAGGACTTTTTAATATGACATTGGATGGGAGGACCAGAAACAACGAATGTAAATTGGAAGGGGGTAGATTTAGACTCGATATAAGAAAGAAATGTTTGTTTCAATGAGCTGCAAGCCACTGAGTCAGTCATGACCACCAGAATGTTCACATGGGTTTGCTCATTTCTGTGATCTGAATTCAGTCATGGCAACAAATACGAGCATTACAAGTGTCTATGCTGTTGTCAGTTTAATTATAAATTCTGCTGGGTTAGATATTTTCTCTAGAACAATATATGCCAGCAGACCACTTACCCTCCTAAGGAGAGAAAACAGTGTCACATTTTCACTGCCCAACATCAGGACAAGGAGAGACTCTAGCTTGACCGGTTCCAATCAGCACAGAACCCACTGACTGACTGAGTACTTTGTCTTTAAAACCCACATGCAGAAGGTTACAGCAAAATGTATTGAAATGATGAATGTTTTATTATTTTGCTCAATCAGATGACTAAAATCCCTCCTTTCTGCAAGACCACTGTTTCTCACAGATGCCTTCATTGGAGGACCAGCCTTCCCTCTTTCGTGCACTAGTACGGTCAGGGCCAAGTTACATGGTGTTTCTCCTGCAGCAAGCATTCTCTATCTAATTAGTCCCATAATTGCCCATATGTTGTGGCAGCACAATTATTGTCTCAGCCCTTGCCCAACTAACAATCTGGAGAAGAGTAATTTTTTTAGGGGAAGATGTATTCCCTAGGCTACTTTGCCATGTAACAGAGAAGCATGTCCCAGTGGAGCAAGTGGGCAGAAATTAGGTTCTGGTAGTGATAGTGATAATAGACTTCTTAAGGAAGGCTATGTGTAACCAAATGTGTAACCTTCACCTCAATACATTTAAAGGTCCTTGGAAAACGTGCTGCATATCTTGCTTAAAATAGCTTCAAATAGCATTCTGAAAAATTCTTCAGTTCCTCTGGGAATCCTGCACTTCTCCAACTATTTGCTGTCCAGAAATACCAAGGATATTTTAAACAGTAATGAAATGTACCACTCCAAGTGAAATGCATTAACAACACTACTCAGCAGTTTTTAGAATCTGGAAGACTGACTTACCCAATTGAGACTACAGAGAACATTTCAACAGACACAGTGTAATCATCTGGGCTGGAGTTTGGCCAGGACGCCAGGATTAACACTTGGAAGCATGCTGCATGTGCCTTGGGAATGAATCTTCTTTAAACTTGGATTTCATCTGGAAAAAAGCAAACTTCTGCAGCCCTTGTCACTCAGACCTGCTTGTAGCAGAGGGCTGCCTCATGAGTCATCAGCTCTGCTTTCTGTAGCAGCAAGGCTTCCCATAGCTCTCCAAACAAACTACTGGGTCTAATCTTACTTGGTGAATGAAATTATAGGAACACAGACCAAAGCAGCATAAAGTATAGGCTGAAATCCTTCACATATCACTTCTTATTTACATGTACTTTTTTCAGAGAAGGTGAATAAGATAATTGAGAGTAATCATAGTGAATGCTTTTGAGTAACACCATAGAGAAAACCATCCAATTCTGGTCCAATTGAAGCCAATGGTTATGTGCTGAAGTACTGAACTGGAGAAGAGTCAATGCTTAGTATGTTTGTTGGTGAGCATTATTTTTCAAATATGTTTCTTCTGTGTTGCAGATATATTGCACAAAGCAGTATGTTCAAACAGGAAGTTGATTGTCCAAATCTGCAGACATTTGTGCCCACACACGAATTGTTATCTCTGAGATCCTACTAGCATTTGCATGATCTTGTCTTGCAAATTGGAGCTTGTCTGGCTTCTTTGTATATGCGTACATCGAAAGATGTCTGCTGCATTGTGCAAAGCAAAGAAGGGTGTCAGATGTAGTTTGAACATAGCATCATTTGAATGGCATTTTTTCAGATTAATTTATCCACCTAAGAAGTTGAGTCAGGATGAGCATCTCTCTTCATTACTATGTTGTATCTTCTATATGATCCTGAAGAGACAATCTGTGCCATATGTAGCCCTCAGTCTGGTGGGTGTGCTGTATGAAATAGTACCGTACTATTTTATCTGGCTGATGGTAAATTGTCGTTTTAATTACTATTATTGTATATGATAAGCTTTGAGAGAGGGGTGAACTACAGCAAAAGCTAGAAACTGTTGGTCATGTGCAGTGTCTTTTAATCTGCCTCATGCTTTTTAACTGCAGGGAAAGAGTACCCCAAGGACTCAAACCAGAAAAGTGCTTATCTTGTGCTAAGAAAATCTTCTTAATGTTTGTTCTTCAATTCCATCATAGTCAAACCCTGACTTAGATGGCAAGTTACATACAAACTTATGTGCTTTTTATCAAGGCTTAAGTATTAGATGGTGCTATGCTACACATGAGTATGGTTACCACTGGCCAATAAATTAATGTTAAGTCTTCACCTGTGTAATTGTGACCTAACTCATCCACAGCAGCTAACTCCACTTACGCATCTGTGTTTTAATTCTACATCATCACATAGCTGAGACCATCATGCATTGTGATTTGTTACGGTTCACCCCTGGAAAGTTTTACCCTTTGAACTCAATGACTGGATTTATTTCAGCTGCCTGAAATTTGTTGTTATGTGTGCAAACAAAAATGTTTATAGGACTTATAAGAGCAGAATACTGAATGTTTGTCACTAATTTGTTTCATCATGTTTCAAGCTAGAGAAATTTGACAAAGCTGTGAAATTGAAGTGAGTCAATGCTTTAGCATTCCTGCAGGATTCTTTTGTGAACAGAGGCTTTTAAGCAGTTTACAATGTAATCACAGCAACAGTGGAAAATCTTCTCGTTTCAAAAAACCAAAACAAAAAGGAATAAAGATGCTAAACACTTGAGCACAAAGTAAGCCTCTCCTATGTGTAGAATAAATGATTTAGTGATGTTCTCTTCACGTTAAATGAGGCAGGAGATCACAAACTAAAAAACACTTATATATGATTTTAAAATTAATTATGCTTCACCCTCATAATAGTATTTAAATTGCATTTAAATTGGTTATGCATGCATTAGGTTTGTTACATAGTAAATGTATTTTTGTTTGGATATAAATGGAGCTAGGCTTCATTTGTGAAACACAGTCAGTGTGATCATTGAGTTCAATGTGAAGCACACAGAAGGAAGTGCCAACAGAATCGGAAGCACATATGATAACTGTTATGTGAAGAATGCTAATTCTGCTATGTCAAACCCTTTTTTTTTTTTTCATTCGCCCCACTGCTTTATTGCTGTAAGTCATTTAATACAAATGATATCCAGTGTAAATTTTGCTGAAGCAAAATTCTTTCTTTCAGCCCATGGTCAGACTGAGAACATCAAAATAGTTCATGGAAATACAGTTATGAAATAATCCCAGCCATCACCACAAAAGAAGAAAATCCAGCTTTTCAAGTACAGCTATTCTTCTATCCTGCAGCAGGGATACTCCAGCTATTCTCCTCAGTACTTCTGCATTCAAGAAGGTGAAATCTCAGCAGTCCTCATCAGGAGGGCATGTTATGTCCACTGCTTGGATACAGATCCTGGTGGATTTGATCCCAGTAAGGGTCTGAGTGGAGGAAGGTGAAGGTTGAGGGATATAGCAGTTGTGTGTGCTCAGGCACTGTTACTGACAGACTGGTCACTACTATTTAAATGGAATAGACACAGACTAATTGTCACTAAGTGTATGGGAGGCATCTTCTGCAATTGGACCCCAGAATTCTGCCTCCAGTAATACCAGCACATCATTTAGCATATGTTTTCTAAGCATTTAGTTGGATAAACAAATAAATTTAATTTGTAAAAGAAGCTTTTAATAATTTACCTAATATGAGTACAACTTCGAAAGTATCTCTTTTGCTTTGGCTGTGCTGTCTGTCTGTGCTGTACTTTTCTCTCATGTCTGATCTACATGGAAACATGGACAAAGTAAAGTGCTTGAAATCTTTTTTCTGAAGGTCTGTCTATCCATTGCTCCTTCTGTAGTTCTGCCTCAGGCCTGAATCCTTTCATATTTGCACACCTGTCTCACTGTAGTGGATCACATAGTTGATTCTTTGACTAGTTGCATAGAAATTTAAAAATTAATTCCTGCAGCACTTGATATTAAACCATGAGAATAGCCATTATCATCTTTGCAAGAAAAGGAAACAGGATGTTACATGGTTTTGTTTCACTGTCTTCAGGATAGGTACATACAAACTAGCATGCGTTCTGAAGTGACAACAGTCTGAAGGTGGACACTGGTCATTGGCTGTGGAGTATCCCACCTGTCCTGCCCCACCCCCTTCCCTGCAGCAACACAAGGTGCTACAGCATCAGAAAGCACTGAAAAGGAAAGCAAGAACTTATCAACTGAAGGGGAGGCCTGGATTGAGGAAACATGTTTGCTCCCATATCTGCACATTGTCCAGTGATCCCTCCCAATGACCTTTCCCCCTTGGGGCTTTGTATGCAGGAAGTACTTCCAAGTGTTAATTATGATTGATTTGCCATGCTTTTAGGTGACTGTTTATATCATCCCTTGCCCTCCCTGACCTTTCTGAGACCACTCAAGAGAGCACTCCAGCCTATATACTTACATAGAAGAAGGAAGATTTTAATTATTGCTACAAAATTGTCAACATTCACTGCTATTTCATGCAAAAATCTGTCTCAGTTGTCTGAGATCTATTGGAACCCTGTATCCGGAATTAAACAAATAGTAATTCTAAGGAACTTTGTTTAAAAGGCCAAGTAATGCCAAAAGTACTTAATTTCCAATATGAAGACAAGAAATGTTTATCTGTCATGTTTAACTTTAGTCCTTTTTCTTTCAGTGGAAAAGGAATATAACTATGGAGTGATGAGTTTATGGCTTGTGTAAAATATGTAAAATTTGAGGCAAGGGAGGAGGGCATTGACTTCAATATGACTACAAATGGCCAAGTACTTGTATTCCTGTTTCTTCAGCAAATGGATGACATGAATATGTCTGACAGAAAATAAAATATAAACACTACTGAGTATAAAATATTGGTTATGAATAGCTAGCATTTTAGCTTCATATCATACCCACAGGACTAAGCTCTAATACTGATTCAGAAATCTGGTTTGCTCCTGTTTTCTTACTCCCTGCCAGACACAAGAGAAGTAAATAAACTCTGAATATACAGAATTTCACAATATGTTGTGGTTTGTCTTGATTTAGCTCACTGAACTCTACAGGTCTAGCTTGGTGCTGCCCTGTATCTGTGCATCTATCGGATCAAATAGTGTTTATTTTATAATTTTATTTCTTACTGTTAAAAAAGTCAAGATCTATACTTCATTCTTAGTTTCCATTCAGGCTGCTGATTTTTTTCTTGTTACCAATAATACATTATGTTTATTGGTTTTATGACTTTAATCAGGATAGCCTATAGATTCTTTGTGATTATTATCCAAGTAAATCTGTTTATTATCAAGGTAGCATTTACCTCCCCAAATACTCCACAGAAATTGCTGTCAGAAATTATTCCTTAACAATAACAGGGAGATTGACAGGACTTTTTAACTGTTGTAATACAGGCACGGATAAACAATTAGTGTTCTCCACTCAGAAAAGACTGCAGTCAAAATAATAAGCATGATAACTGTATTAATTACTGTTTTAGCTATATCTCAGTACAGCTACTGTTAATCTGCATTTTAGTATTAGAATTCAGTCTTTAGTAGTCTATATCAGCTTGAACACATGCCTCACAGAGGCTTTGGAATTTTAACATCTCATTTCTTGCATTTTTCTAGAATTTTGCATAGGAGTGATGGTGTTTTGCAGCTTTGTAGTTTTGCCTTCAAGTATAAACAAATTACTTACTTCAAGTACTTTTGACCAAAGGTTAATTTCACATGAAAGATTTTGTTACCTCATCAAGGAAGCTAGAGACTAACAGAACTCTTGTCTCTGTCCCAAGCTTCCATCTTCAGCCACGTGTTCCACTTCTTGTACAACTGCTACATACTCATTTCAGTGTGGGTAATCATACCATTCATAGGTTGTACTGCAAGCTGAAATAGCCCTTCGTTTCTATGAGTGTCCTTTGCATCATCTAGATCCTGACTGGTGTAATACTCTCGATTAGAGTAAGTTAACATCTTCCAGGAGGGTAACTGCTGACTTTTGAGAGTATGCATTCTTTATGTGAATTCTGAGCTTCCCTCCCACCTCCTTCCATTTTCACTTGTACAAGCAGCTGCAGCAATTAAGATATAGACGGTGTGTGGGTGCATGAGTGTGTTTGAGGGAAGTAAACCAATAAAATGTGAATTTGAGCACATGCCCCTGAAAATCCTTGTGGCTGGTCAATAATAATAAGAAAAATACTTTCATTCCTGTGGAGCTATGCAAAAGAACTTGCATTCGGACCCCAAATGTAACTTTCAGCTACCACAAAGGCATTCTGGTTCCCGTAATATTGGACAAAAGTTGTACTTCAGGGGAAAAAGAACAGTAGAGGTATGCAAATCCAAGGAAAACAACTAAATTTATGTGTTTCAGCCTGAGAGGATTAAAACTTAATATGGAACCAGGCCTATCTTCTCCTAGTAGCAGTGTACCTGCCAGTATTTTGGTTACGGGTAACAGCCATGGTGACTTACAAGGGTCAAACCAGAAGAGCAGGGCCTTGTCAGCTCCACCTTTCCACATATGATTGCAGCAGCACACCAGGACTCAGTTGTGAACTCAAATAGGCAGGCAGACATGCAGGTGGGTCCGGCTAATGTTAGCTACAGGTAAAAATCATGCTTGAATCCATCCATGTAGACAACCCATGATGTCTATTAATCACGGGTGAATGAGAGTTTGCATCTAGGAAGAACCATCTTGTTCCTATAGGCAAAAGGCAACGCAGTCAATAGGCTGTAAGATCTCAGAGAAGGACACCTTTGGGATATCAAAAATTGTTGTTTTAACATCTCTCACTGCATCGCAGCACCAGGTCAAAGCGCATAACAACTTTTCCTTCTCTGCTCACTTTGGATTTCTCTAATCTACTTCAGGAATAGGGCCCTTTTTGAAGCAATATTTGCTATCTCCCTTTGAGCTTCACCTCAAATACACAGATTGTCTAGGATGTATGCAATTGTCGAAAGTATCCTATAATCCTGCATGAATATACTTCAGTAAACAGTTTTTTTCAAAAACTCTCGTGGAGTTCCAGATAGATAAACAAAAAACCCGAAAAGAAACAGTGAAGCTATATTTGGATGCGGGTTTTTTCATCTCATGGTGAACAAAATCTAACAGTTTTTAGTCTGGCAAAACTTACACTTACGTTGCTGGGAGCTTTGTCAAAGTAATCACTAAATAAAGTCTGCAGGATTTGTCTCTACATTTATGTTTGTTGCTGGTTTCCACTGAATGGGTTTTGCTGAGATACATCACTTCAGTATCTAGCAATTTAATTCATTTACAGAAATGTGTAAATTCCACCAAATAAGCTGTATTCAGGCAGGTTATTTTTTTTTCTATAGCCTTTGTTTGGCCTTAATAGGCAGGCTATCTCTTGCATTACTAAACAGATCGGACTCCAGGAGTATTCTCACGGGAGAGCAGAGTGCTGCAGCCTCTGATAGCGAAATTCCCAGCCCCTCTCTGCCCCCTCCCTTTCTCCCTTAGGTTAAGCAGCTGTAAAAAAGCTTAAACCATTTCAGTGAGGCAGACCTGCAGCAGGGCCACACTGTACCTGATGAATCTGTCAGTCTCCTTTGCACAGCTGTTTCCAAAGGCTGTCACTATATTGCTGGCCCTTTAGAGCAGTCTTGCTGGATTGCCTTTGCACTCTTTTCTCCAGTTAAAAAAAAAAAAGAAAGAAAAAAGTGCCTATAAAGGTCAGACCAAGGACACTTCTGCAGCAGGCTGCCCAGCTCTCAGCCTGAGAAGTTGCCTTATTACTTTTCACATTTTACCTTGTCATTTAAAAAGAAAGTGAACTTTATACTGCATCAAAGAAAATAATCTCCAGCGAATATACCTGAAGTAGATGCACTGTCAGGTATAGGGTTGGGAAGGAGTCTGCAGTTTGACAAGATCCTTCCTGGAGCTGCTGCTTTATCCACTCATATTAACTGCTGGGAATTACCATCTTCCCAACATCCTTTGCCTTTGGGCAATATGAACTCACTTTCAGGAACTATTTTTATTATTATGTATTATTCCTAGAGTGCCATAAGTGTGCATGATGTTTTCCAGACTAATTAAGAAGACAGTTCCCTGCTCCAAGCAATTTGCAATCTCCTTTGAACAATAGTTTACTGCTATTGCCCTCCAAGCCAAGCTCTAGTTGTGTAATTATAGATAGATGGAGAGATGGAAAATGTAGCACACATATGGAGATCTAATGGAAAAGATTAATTTATTTGATCTGTCTGATTCCATTTCTCAGGAACATACAGGTACAACTCCAGCTGTGGAAACTAGAAATTTTCCTAAGAGGGGAACATTTGGGGCCAGTACTGCATATTGAGTAAAAGAGAGTAATCCTTGGAAAATCAATAGGGCACTGAGTTACTGGAGAATTTGCACCTTCAGTGGAAATGTGTTTGTGGGAATATTGCTTTACCTTTCTTTCTTTAACACGTGCTGCTGCAGGACATGGGCTGTGTGAGAGCATGCAGTGTTGGGGAAAGACAACCACCAAAGGGTGGTTCCAGCGCTTCTTTTGGCTAAGGGAGTGGATTGACTGAAGTCTCTAGGTAGAAAGCAAAGGTTGATGGGTAAGTTTTGTAAGACTAGTTCCCAGTTTAAAACTAAAAGCACACCAAAAATATCCCCATCAAACCCTATTGCTAATCTTGTTAGCATTAGAAGTTGCTTTTGTTCAACCTGAGGAGGAGGCAAGCTTGTCCAAGGGCCATACTTTAATACTTTCATCTTGTAATAGAAGATTTACAGGTATGGACCCAAACCAGTGTTGACTCCCTACTAGTTTAATGCAAATTAGGAGATGAATGCTCATGGGAACAATACAGAGATGCTTCCACATGACTTCCTCCCACTGAATTGCTGATATAAGGCCCCTCTATAGGGTATAATACTGACAGCGGGGAAAAGTTTCCCCTTGCCTCCCCTCCCTTCTTCCTTCTGAATAAAGTTATTAAAGTAGATCAGACTAATTAACAGTAGCTTATCCCTATTGATTGAACCCATTCCTGTTGTGGAGGTGCCATAAGAATGCTTTTACTACGTTGTGGAAAACCTGCATTAGGGAGAGCAGTGTAGCTGGTCGTTTGCTCATTATTCTTTATGTCTCACAGTCATGTTGAAGCCATATGTGAAGGTATGTAAACATGCTCATAGAGGTATCCTTGGCTGAATCTTTTTTAGTTAATGTTTGGATGTAGCAAAGGGAAGTATAAAAGCAAACAACAGCCCTTACAATGTCTCTACATATTTTTCTCTTTTTTTGTCTTGAATATTTAGAATCACTAGCATAAAAATCACCTGGTGATTTAGTTTAATTGACATATTCTAAGTAAAATATACTGAGGGATATTATGAGAATGCTTAAAAGCAAAATGTTCTTGTTTTGACAAAAAAAAACCCCACAACATTATAAATTATTTTGTTCTAGTACTACTCTGATAATAGTCTAATTGTTTTAGGTAACATACATTGCTATAGTCTGATTGTAACCCTGTATTGCTTATAAATTTACACTGATTATTGCTGCTTATACTTCTGGCTGTAGGATGATACCAATGACTGTATATTTTCCCAACTAACAGCACCTTATTGCAGAACAAAAGAAGAAAACTAATCTGTTTAATGGCATACTAGGCTTTTTTTCCCTTTCAAACAGTATCACTAAGCTCCTTGGACACTGGAGTATGTCAGCATTCAGGTAATGTAAAACCTCTTTTCTCATCTCAGCTCAAAAGTGTAACTAAATAGATACTGAAGTATTTTACATGTGCACATACACCCAAACCCCCTATTTGCAAGCACTGTGTTTGTTGCAGTTTGTCATCAGGCAGAACCAAAACATGGTTTTTCTTGCATGTTTGTCTTTTTTCTGACTGTTGTGCTGCATATTTCTACACTCAAGCAAAATATTTTACATTTAAGTAACATTCTTATTTTCCTCTAAATTCTCTATTCTGATTTCTTTATTATTATTATTATTGTTATTATCTCTAATGAGGGCTAGTCAAATGCAGTCACTGAGACATGAACAGCTTGATTCACAGAAATAGCCAGTCAAATTCTAGGCAACTCTTTCATCTCCAAATATTTATTGTTAATAAACACTGAACTCAACAGGATTAGGTTGCTGTTGTTTTCATGGGGGTTTGCGTTTGCTGGCTGAACTTCATGAGGAAAATGTATTCAGGATGAGGATGCAAAGCATTCTCTGCTTTTTAAGTGTTGAGTATCCAGGCAAAAAGTACTTGTGATCCCCCAAGGGAAGCTGTGTCTGCCAGCCCAGTGTGTAGGCAGGAGATCACTAGGGTTTCCTGGAAAAGGCCAAAATGCATGTATACCATCAGACAGCTCTAGTGAGTCCTAAAGACTGATGAGATTGATACAAGGGGGTTCACATCCTGTCTCTGGGCTCTGCATAGCCCACTTCTTGGAAAGGATCCTATAATCCTACCTGGGCTAACAGGTTGTTGGGGTTGTTTTTCATCTTGGGTACATCCATGATACATGTCTCAGTAAAGTTATAAAGTACTTGTTTATCTACAATTTTTCACTGGTTCATTAGATTCAAATTGCACTGTGGGAAAATATTTCTGCTTCCCAAATAGGAGACAGAAAGGAATCCATGTGGTTTGCCAAGAACCAACTATTGCAACCTAAAATCCAGTATTGCAGGCGAGCTTGCAAAAGTGAGAAGGGTGCCCATATATCAGGGTTAGTGTAAAAACAATTGACAAACAAGTTCAGACTTTTGCTTGATGAATCATACAATGAGTTGTATTTGTGAGCTTAGATGAATGCCTATTTCACTATTTACCCTACATCAGACTTCTTTAGAGATTTAATAAGCATCTAATCCTTTGTCATCAGAGGGCCTTCACAAGTCCAGAAATGTCAAACACTAGCTAGTCATGTCTAGGTCCTATCCCATTATCTAGTATCTCCTATGTAGTTCTTCCTTTTGTCCTCTCCCCGAGTGGAATATAATCTGGGTGATCCAATGGTTGCTTTAGGAGAACTTCTATCAATTGTCAGCCTGTAAACCAAGAATAATCTTTAAAAATTGAACTTTTCACAGTTTGGTTTGGTTGTCCAAGCAGGTTCATGATTAAAGTGTGTATGCTGCCTTATTTTGTATGTGGTCAGGATTCAAATAAGGACATGCATTTCAGAACCTATCCGTCCCTGATACAATTTTTCAATCTTCAGCCAAACCCCCTAGTCTGTTTCAGACTGAACAAGACCTTTACCTAGCACCAGGAGGAACTGCTAATCCTTTGGTTTCATGATCACCCTCGTTAAACAGAAAAAAAGCCCCCAAAATAGCCAAAAGGAGGACAATTAATAGGCCAGAACATCATTGTTAAAAAGGAAAAACAGCAGCAGCCAAGTGAGGAATGTGTGGACCACACCATCAGCGAAAGAGATACTGTAAAAACAATAAACTGTCATTTACTTGAGCCTTTACTAGAAGAAAACCTAGGTACTGCAAATTTGTACAACCTTATGCTTCCTCTTGAACATTTTAAAAGGGTTGAAAGGCATAGCAGACACCTTTGCCTGGATTCATAAATAGGCTCCCACCTCATATTAAAGGCCTGAGTTTAATTTGTTTAATATTCCCACCACTAACGATGCCTATTTAAGACATCCTTTTAAAAGTTTGTAACATTAATTTAATGGAAAAATGCCAATACCGCTCTAAGAACTCTATTAGATTTTCTCCCTGTTAAATTAATGTTACTAACTTTTAATGGATGTTGTAATTAGATGTTATTATTAACGGGAATATTACCCAAATTAAAATCAGACCCTGAGAGAGAGACAACTTATGTTTACAAGTGTATTAAGCATTAGTATCTGGACATTATACATACAAACTGGTGGAGCCAGATGGCCTTTGCTTTGTTTTTCCCCTGTAACCTGCTACAGAACCAGGCACACATAGTTTTGTTAGCACATAATGTCTGCAAGAACAGCAGAACTATTAATGCACCCACTTACAAAAGGAAGTGATGGTTTCTCCACCAGCTCTGGAGTAGGAAAGGGGAGCTCCATCTCCCAATTTCACACTCAATTTAAAGGGTCACTCTCAAACTGGCCTGATTGGGTTCGGCAGCTTGAAATTGATTGTTTTGGTTGTAAAGCTTGCCTGCCTTCCTAGCCAATTTAAAAAAAAAAAAAAAA
>VZTY01003822.1:447934-497934 GCA_013400935.1 Turnix velox
AAAAAAAGAAAAAGGAAAAAAAAGAAAAAGAGACTGCTAAGCTACTAGCTTATTATGAGCTGGAGAGTGGTGTGAGAAGGAATGTCATGAATTCAAAGCTACTGAATCCAGTCTATTTAGGGCACGGGGAAAATGACAAAAGTGCCGTTGTTTGTGAAAGGTGAGAGAGACAGTCCTTCTTTTTTTCTTCTCTACATTTACTATTCTGCCCCATTTTACTAGCAAAACTTCTGCCACATGCTCTTACCACACATGTATGGGTTAGGAGTTAGGGCTCAGCTGAGAAGAAACAGGAGCACTTTTATGAAAAAGCTCAGTTATCTCAGAAGCATTTTCCTGCCAATTTAGGAGTGTTTTTTCTTGTGTTTCTACAGCAGCAACAGACCCTGCATCAGCAAGTAGGAAAGATCAAATGCTATGACATTACAAGCACATTCTGAGCTACTGCCCTTCATTTTAGACTTCTGTTCATTTTTTCAGAAAAGAAGCAGCCTCGTCACATTTTGGAAGACAAATGTATTTCATCAGCTTATGCTGTGAGCAAACTGAGTTGTTGTTCAGCAGTTATGGACAGAAATATGCATTGCTTTAAATTAAAATATTTTAAATTCAAATATTTAAATCCCAACTGAACAATGTAATGCAGAGTAAGAGAACAAACAAGTAGAAAGCAAATTCAAGAACTTAGACAAAATATGACAAAATATGGATTGTCCTATACTAGAGAACATATAATGTAAATCTTTGAAAGAAGTAAAAACTAAAGATGCTGACCTTGGGTACTGCCTGCCTGTCAGCGCTGAGGTGCTCCCTTTGCGCAGTCAATTCTTTGCTCATATCAGGTCTACAGTGGAATCATTTTTCCTAGTTTCAACTCCAATGGATATGTGCATGCGACAGAAGGCCCAAGTTTCAATGTACAAATAAAAAGGACTGTATGTTTTAAGCATCTTGGTTGCTTCCTAAACCTACATAGTGCAGTAATTGTTATTTTAGAATGTTTCGCTGCTGGCTCGGAATTGAATCTATCAGAAAAAGGATGAAGCTTTCCTTCATAATTATTTTCCTTCATAATGGCTTGTTGACAAAATATAGTTTATTCTTTTAAATGTGAAAAGGAGTTTAATGTTTCAATATTTTTGTTTAAACATATTCTTTGGGGGAAGAAGTGAGCTGGGAGGGCAAGGGAGGGAAAGAAGAGGAGGAAGCCAGAAATAAGAATTTACCTTTTTTGTTTGGGCTGGGCTTTTCTCTTTTCTTTGCTCTACCACGCTGTTCTTTTCTGAGCAAAACAGAAAACATGTAGTGACAAAAAGTGGAAAAACAACATATGAACAACTTGCTTTCCCTGGTGAAGGAGATTTTATATTTAGATTACTTAGGGTTTTTTTCAAAAATTGTAAATTATTGTTGGGGGGAAAAAAATCCTGCTTAAATTAGAGGGAGGAAAAAATGCAACTCCTAAGCTAATGTCAAGAAAATGTACTACTACACCATAGGTGTTCTATCAGAAAAAGAAATATCCAAATCATACCCAGGAGTTCCTCAGTACTTGCCATTGTGAGCCTGGCAGCGATTTTAGTGCTAAACCATGACCCTTGACACCCTCTTTCCTCCGCATCACTCCTGCGTTAAGAAACATTTCTCTTTTACAGTAATCAGCATCTTCCCCTGGCAGACTTAAGAAGTATGTAGTGATGCTATCCTACAGAGGCCTTGAAACATGTGACAAGGCTGAAACTTTCTTTAAGTGACAGGAAATTCTGAAGAAAAATTTCACAGAAGGCAGCAGTTTCCACAATTCCTTGACCACCAGCACTGCCAATTGCCCATGACATAAATAAGAGAGTGCAAATAAGACAGTTTGGAAGGAGACTACACCTTTAGTCAAGTTCCTAAGACTAAACCAAAGCAGAAGGTTAAGGTAATGTAATCCTAATCACTCTCATGTTAGAGTCATAGTAAATGGGTTGCTCTTGCTGATTCCTAAGGAGGTTATCCACAGATACCTGCAAGAAAAAATTTACTTTGATCTTCTGTAGTTACTCCATATTCTTATTTTAATCACAGTTATTTAATAAATTACTAAACAGATATAAGTGGAACAGCATTCAGAAACTAGCCCAGAACAAAAAATCAGGTTTTTCAATATATTTTTTAAATTTTGTCTCTCACATTTCTATTTTTTTTCTGACCAGTGCGCTCAAGAATTGTCCAGATGTGAAATACCATGTACTCAAATCACCTTTAAATTCACATCATGGGCTTTACCTTTGCTATTGTTGTGTTTTGACTTTCTGTTATTGAAAGGCTAGCAGATGTGGGAGCATACTATGAAGGATGTGTTGAGGAATGAGATAATACTGTTATTATGGTAATAATTACATTTTTATACAAATAATAAACTTTTCCCTCCATAAATTGTGCACATGCTGAAAAGTGAAGGGAGTACAGGAGAATGAATGGAAGTATCACCCTCTCCTGTGACATCTCTGTGTTTGAATATAAGCTGAACAACCTTGTGCTGTAGTAGAAGATTAAGTGCAAAACCAGATAAATTTTTCATCAGTCCTTCATCTCTTCTATTACAGGATATAATTTTTTACTTTTTTTTTTTCTTCTAACATTTAAATTGATCAAGCTACTCCAAAAGTTCCCACCCCTAGCCTTCAGGTTGGATGTAGATTGCTCCATGGGCTTCTCCTGTCTTTTTCCAAGAGCCTCACAGATGCTGTGATGGACAAAGTTCTATAACAGACATTTTCAGAAGCACATTCTACACTGTAGGATGTGTTCTCCCCTCACCAAATGAGCATCTGTTGTATCATAAAAAGGTACACTCCTCCATTGCAAGGTAGTTGCACTATCGTCCACATGATGGGAGTGAAGTGTAGATAAAGCCTGGACCTCCTCTGATGACAGCACTGGGGACTTTTCTGTCAGGACAACCTCTCTGAGTTGCAGGTAGACACTTGTGAGGCGCACCTGGCATGTGAACTGCGACCACCTCGTTTTTAGCCATGTGATGAATGATCATCTGGTTCCACAACTGTGATACACATGCCAAAAGGGTCAAAAGGGTCCTGGGTTTTGTCTGTTGGGCATCTCTGAACTTTGCAAGTTTGCCATAATCTTAGTGTGAATAAGGGCTTGGGATTTTTTCCCTTTTGCACCTTACAGAGGAAGAGAGAAACAGAAAGTGATGGAAAAGGGAAAAACCCAACAATGGGAGTGCTTCCGTTCTATCTACATTTGCCTCCAAATGACAAGCTGTCTGCAAATCTTTTGCCATGCCTTTTACTTCCTCTAGCTGTCTGTCCCCAGTGCAAAGAAAGAAAGATTTATGTGGGTTTTAAAGTGAACCTAGATAAATTTCTTTAAACGAGGTGACCTCTGACCCCATCTCATCTTATCCCTCCCCTTTTCACTCAAAGCCAAATTCCTGTTGACTTGAATGAGAGCAGGATCAACTCCTCAGTTAATTATGTCTGTTAATATTATGTGACATATTAGATTGCAAGTAAAATGCATGAAGATCAAAAAGGAGCTAGTCAGTATGGGTAAAGGAAAAGGCATTGACGTGTAGAAATCGGTGTGACTGGAGCATCCCCCTCATTTGTGCTCAGGCTCGGAAAGCGTGGGAGGAGGTGATTTCTCAGAAATGATGCTCTGCAGACCCCTTTCTCCACATCCTCTATTCACACAGATTCAGTGAGAGTACATGCGCAGGGCTTCAGGGCTGCCTCTTGGACTAGCAGGCATCCCCTGCCAAGGGTCAGCAGCTTACAGCTACAGCCTGGAAAGTGTGGAGATATCACCCAAGGCACAATAGTATGAGTCAAAGCTAACAAACACACCAGTATCTGTGTCACTGATGTTTCAGACTGAATCATAAGTAGGAAAAATAGACAGAGTAGTGAACAATCTCATTTTAAACCCATAACATTCTTGCAGAATTCAGATATTAGGGTGATTAAAAAGCTCCTGTTTGGGTTTTGGTTTGTTTTTTTTTTTTTTTTTTAATTACTACTTTAAAAGCATATTCAAAAGAAAATCATGTATGTAGTAAAAATCTCTGAATTAATGGAACTCTGGATTGTTGGTCTGCATGGGACAGACCTTAACTTTTCAAGCCACCTATTTTTTTCCCCTCCCAGAAACCAAAAAGTTAATTTCTTTTGGTCATCCTTGTGTCTTCCAGTTCCGTGTTCATTCATACTTATACAAATCTGGAATTTTTTGAGAGTGACCAGGAGCTAGAAAATTTACTTTTATCCACTTTAAAGTTCTTGTGCTTCTGTTCATGCTAGTGTTTGAAGTGCTGAAAGGAGTCAGATTTTTTTGCTGTATAACTAATGAGTGAAATCATAAACCCATCAGGGCAGACATCAACAAATCTGGGTTACTAGTGAAGAATCAGCACTGATGTACTTTATTAACACTTCTCCTCACTATAGGTGACAACCATGGAGTCCGAGAATGCAAGAACATGTCTTCTACTGCCAATGACCAGCTGACACCCACAGAGGCACAGAATGGAAAAGGCTGCATGTACCAAAAGGGAGGAAGTGTATAAAAAGATTTTTGTTTTCATTCATGCTGTGACCTAAGTAACGTCCCAGTTTAAACATTAAACTCGAGGTCTTTAACTTGTCACAGTGATTTCGAGTTTAAAACTTTATAGTAAAATAAGAGTCAAGAAAGCATGAAAAGGCTCGTTAATTGGTATGATAAGGCTTGCTGAAATGTAATCCTTTCCATTCTGCTTATAGCTAGAACAGTGAATTTAAATTGCACTGCTGAAACTGCATGTGTTGTGTAAGCATCACCTGCATTCATGTTGCATCTTAGACATGAGACCTTAGAAAAAAAATGTACTTCTGAGAAAAAAAACTGTAAGGGTTGTTGTCCTTTTCCTTGAAATAAAAATATTTTGTTAAATTATAGTTTCTAGTTAGAAAATGTAGGAGAAACAGGAAATTACATGCTGCTCATAGAATTGAAATAGGACGTCTGCAGCAGATGTTTTGCACAAAAGAATTGACCACATCTCATGCACCACTATTAATTTTTAGACTTTAAGAAAGGTACAGTTGAAGACAAGGCAGCATGCCCTCTGGACATCAATGTTTTATTAATACCAGGTTTAATATTTTGAAGTAGGTGAAGTTGCATCATTTCATTTTCATTATAAATCTGAATGCAGCATCATTCCATAGCCAGTAAAATTAATACTGAACTTTGACTGAAAATAATAATTTAATTTTTTTCTGTAAGGTACTTTTCATTTAATATTGTGTGATAATTTCTTTCCATCATAGTATAAGCACTGCCAGACAACTTTGTTTATGAATGATCATGACAGACTGCACACTGTAAATATAATATCTTTCATATTTAACAGAGGATAAGTGATAATTAAAAGTCAGCAGTTACCAACTTTTTTCCTTAAAACCTTTTTTCCTTAAAAATCAAGCATAATGGCATTCAGGTTTTTGAAAGCTGGAGATTGCCAAAGTAGATGAGCTGCAGCATTGGTCTTGTTAGCCCCTATCACTCTCCTTGTAATTACCCTTTCTCTCCCAGAGTATTGAAGGTTTTGTAGAGAAATATCTGGATTCCAAATGAAACACTCACCTTTGTCACAAATTGCCTGTAGGACAGCAGCATCCCAGAGCAGTGGGCAGCCTGTGCTTTTGCTGTTGGAGAATCAGCTGGTAACTCTCAGTATGCCCCTGCATTGTTCTCAACAACTCATGACATACATTACCAGTTTAAGACAGAATCATGACATACTTTTCCTTCCTTGCTCATGTTCTTTATACCAGTAATTCACAAATAGTTGTTATCACAGGCTAGTCTGTAGTCAAAAAGGAAACCATTAAAGTTTCTTTCTCATTTCCTCAATGATTTGGACTGTCAGAAAAAACTTTCTAGCAAATGTGCTGATCACCTTCCGCAAGTTGAAGTTTATAATGAGCAAATGCTTAAAAATTCAAAGAGCTCTTTTTAATGTAGAAAGTAGTTACACTGGTAATACCTCTTGCTCTTGATGTTTGTATAAAGGCAGACAAATATTTACTTCCCACACATTATTCCATCATCTCAGTATCAGGCCATCATCTATGGTGGCTGCAAATACTAAGTCCTGCTGTATTCTGTTTTAGATAAGGAGATTCGTTTTCCTGCTTGTAAATAAGCAAGAAATCATCACTGCAAACAATGGGCATAATATCTATTAAACACAAATGTACAGTCACCCATGAATTCACTTGTCTTTTTTGCTAAAACACCCAGTGATGTTTTGATTTAATAAAATGGAAGCTACAAAATGGTGTTTTTCTGGAACATAAAGATTTCAGATAACTCTTAGATGGTCAGAAATAAAGGCAAGCTTCCCCTTCACTGTAACAAAGGCTTGATCTCACCAACACAGATTAGGAGTCTCTCTCGCTTTGGATAAAAAATTGTTGAAAAAACTGATGATGATTTATTGCCAGACGGTCTACTAGGGGATGAAAATGTCTAAAAGAAAACAAAATACTTCTAGTGAAAGTATTATAGATTTACCTTGCTATTATATTGGTTAGATTGCACTTGCATTCATTTTACCATGGGTTAAATTTCTATGTGGGATTGCTTTGCTTTGTTTCTATGAATGCATTGTACACAAATTGGTAAATAACTACTGAGTTATTACAGTGTATTGAAGTTAGATAAAATGGTAAATAATTCTTTTATATTTCAACTGAACTTTGAAATAAAATTTATATATTTAAGAGTGATGCCTTCATCAGAAATAATGTTCATTAAGAAATGTACATATTCATTATTAGATATGAAAGAGAAGATGTAAAAAAATAAAATAGGCTGATAGCAAATTTATTTAACACTGATACATGCCATTTACTTTCCACATTTATCAGACCAAGACCAGAAAAACATGAATATGCTTGAAATGGAGTTGGAAATGTATTTCAGTATTTAATTGCGCTGGACCCTTGCAGCAAGAGTCAGACCCTTCATAATTATTTTCAGAATTTTTTACTATGCCAAAGAATTGCACTGCACTGAAAACCAGTGAACTGTCTCTCTAGTTGGAAATGTTTTTCAAGTGTAAAGTCATTTATCAGATAAAAGCATTTCAGAAGTTCATTAGCATTATTGTATGTTCCTGCCCATAATTTTCTTATTTTGCAGAGTCGAAAATACAAACTATATTTTGTGTCACATTACTAGCACTTTTATGCACAAGCATAGTGAATTAACTGTTTTGCTGTAAATTAATGTAATGGTTTTCACTGTCATTGGTAACTTTTTAAACAGTAACTAACACTTTATGATACAATATTTCTATATATAGCAAACAGTTCAAGGGACTTAATTACACAATGACAGAGACTGTTACGTTCTCACTGTGTAATTTAAAAAATTGTTTTTAACAGTAAGGAGCAATTGAAATTTGTCAATTTAGGAGTGGCAAAAATGTTTTTGACTGTAAATGCAGTATTTAAATTGCTGTTTTACCAGTAGGCTTGTCACCTTGCTGTAGCTGGATGTCATAAAAACAAAAATTCTATTTAGGAAATTGTTTTAAGTGTATTGCAATTAAGACCAATGGAAATACTGCCACGAAAATGATATCATTTCATACCATCAAATTATTTAGAATAAACTCTTGATGCTTGAAACCCCACACAGAGAGAAGCAGAGCTCCTTCTCATGCCTAAAAATGTTGCTAAAGTTATAAGTGAAAAAAAGGTGTTCACACCTATTAGAAGAAGCACAACACTGATGTTAGTGAGCAAATCGTTATTCCTATCTATGTGTAAAATCTTGTGCTTTAACTGCACTAGCAAAAGAACTCAGTGAGCTTGTACAGAAGTCAAAAAGAGAAGAATTCTGTGAGATGAAATTCATAAGGAAAAGCAATGATTGCTGAATGTGCACAGAAATACCCGACAGGTTACCTAGCTTGTCACTCCGCTTGTGTTCATTGGAAACATGATGGAGAGTAGTGTAAAGGAAAACCTGTGGTACTAAGTGTGCTCAAGTACTTACTGAATGAGGGAGAAGAAGCCAAAAGCACTGTTTCAAGGGAGGGAAGGGCAAAGGAAAAGCAGGACTAAATACTCACTGTTGGCTGGCCTCCTTTCTCCCCTGTAAATGTAGGACAGCAACACGTTTTACACACACTGCATTACTTTAATCATTTACACTAATAATGAAGAATCCTTCTAACCTGCAAGTACTGGCACTGCTTTCTAGCTAACTCCCTGCCAGGATGGATGCAACATCCAGTTTTACTGGGAGGGACAGCCTTCCAAGGAGCAGATCCAAGCTCCAAGTCTTGGTGGTCTCATTGCTTCCCCAGGTGTTTCATGGAACTCAGAAGAACCACTTGCCACCCACAGGTAGTCCCAACATTCCACAGCTCTGGTCTGTTTGCCCATTGGAGCAGTGAGCCACAAAGAATCCAGAAGTTAAAGCATCCATCCACTGCTAAGTCCTACTGTGTCACAGCTGTACCACCTGGTTGCAAGAGGAAGGGAAAGGAGAGTGGTTGGGTAGAGAAAATAGCTAGCAAAGGGTAGAGATGGAATGTAGGAAGAATTCTTAGGGAAAGGACATTTGGGAGATGTGCAGAAAATGCACAACTGCATCAGATTTCAAGTCTGCTTCTTTTACTCAGGTCTTCTGAGCTCCCGCTTGATCCTCATTTGTGCTCCTCTGTTATAAATGGGGTGGTATGTCTCTGTTACATCTGTGACAACATCCATGGACAAAGGAGCTTAAAGGGTGCTATAACAATTATACTATAGTTATACTATACTACTATTATTTTGGACAATAGTAGAGATCAGATTTTGCAAACTTTTACATTCCTAGACAAGGAGTAAGTTCTGCAGCTGCATTGCCACTTTTGCCTAAGCTATGTAACTAGTGGGATTTCTGTTAAGAGAATGATCCAAAGCCATGAAGTTTCGATCCAGTGAGAGTAATGTCTTTAAAGAGAAGGTTAAACTGAATGTTATGCCAGCCTGTGCTCTCTTAAATGAACACTGAAAATGTCTGAGGGCCAAAATTCATTGCCAACTACACATAAACAACTCCAACTAACTTCAATAGGAGTTTCCTGTGTGTATCCAGGAGCAGATTTTAGAGCTAAGAATATGCATCTAAGTCTAAATAGCAAATGTTAGTGAATTGACATTCTGTTTATTCATTATTTCCAAATGTCAATAGGGATTTATCTGTCTAACATAAAATTATTTGATTGTCACATTTTTAATGAAGACTTCTAATTACTCTTGATATACAGTATTGTATTCTTCCTTTTGCACAGTTGCTTTTGTGCATTTAACCAGACCCCCTGTCTATAAGAAAACCTGTCTACATCAGGGTTTTTGTCAAACACAGCCTTTGTCATTGCTTTTGTCCAGATGATCTTTTGGCTTCTAGCAGAAAGCATGAAAGGGAAGACCTGCGTAAGACCTGAGGTGAAGTCAAATGGACTTCAGAAGGAGGGCTAAGCTTTGTTATAAATTGAGAAGGTCTGTGGCTTGTGGTGTGTTTGGATGGGTGGCTTTGGATGAGAGCTTTTTATTACCCTAAAAGCCTGAGGTTTGATTCTCAAAGAAATGAAGCAATGGAGACTGGAAACTGTGGCACTCCTAGGTCTCATCCATGGCAGTGAATGCCACAGAGCAGATGCGGGAACTCTCAGCTCAGGCACAAGCTTCCTACAAACATTTGACCTGGCTTTCTGTTGGTCAGAGTACAGACATTTTCAGAAGGACATCCAGACACGTAAGGTATTTGCATATCTGAGAAAGATTGCAGTGCCCTTATAATGAGCTGCAGACCCATGGGATAAATCAAGTTTATGGCCATTTCATTTCATACTGTTAATATTTAAGCAGAGGGCAGCAGGGAAGGGACAGGGTCTGGGAAGGTATTGAGTGGAGAGGGCAGCAGAGGACACCTGCTTCACTTCTGCCCCCACCTATGTCCCACACAGAAAGGCTCAGACTCACTCAGCCTCAGTACTTTTAAAGACCTACATATCTAAGTAACTGAGGTCCACAAGAACAAAGCTACATCTCCATTCTCAAAGACAAAACATAGAAGTGTCTGTCAGAACCATAGTGTGATTTGCAAGCATATGTAAAACAAAAGCAGAAAGTTTTGTAAAATGGAAATAATTTTATGAATTTTTCTCTACTCAGAAGTTCATGGGCATACAAATGAATGTATCCATGGAAATATATATTTATGTATGACTACAAGGAAAAATTAAATGCATAATACAGGGGCTAAAAAACAACTTGACACCTATACTGGAGGCTAGTTTCTTAGAGCATAGATAGTGTACCTCAAATATTAATCAGCATTTATTTTTCAAATTCTAGAGCTCTTAATTGCCTTAATACAGAAAGTCTCCTACTTTGGTATCATGGAAAGGCTCACATGTAACAAAAATAAACACAATAAATAAATAAATAAATAAATAAACCCAATCTCCTAGGTACTAATTTACCATGGATTGTATTTAAGTCCTCATCCATTATGTGAATTAGAAGTGAAACAAACACTGGCATCAATACTCTATTGCAGCCAGACCAGCTTGAGATCCAAGTGAGTGTGTGTCCTGGACAGTTTGTATTGATGCTGTCCTGAGTATCACACTCATCAATAATGGAAATAATTGCATTTTAATAATTAAAAAACCCCCATCATTTTCACGAAGGTAGAAATGATGACTTTGTTCCCTCCCTGTAGTTTGTCTACCTTCTAATGACAGGAATTATTCACCAAGCAGCTCATTTATGAACACACAAATGCACACAAAGAAATCTGCTTTTATTCAGGTGAAAGAGTATCAAATGTCTGTTAAATATCAATTTTACAATTCATTATCTGAGGGGCTTTGAAATGAAAGGTGAAATGTATGGAGGAACAGTAGCAACTTCCCTCCTGGCCCTAGTTTTGTTACTGTTCTGATAATGGGTCAAGACTAGTCATGGAAATTCTTATTCTCATTGTTTTGCTTTTAATTTTTTGGAATAATTTGGTGTTCCAGCACAAAAACCTTCAAAAACCAGGATCCTCAACAATGCAATGATGTCTTTCTGGATGTCAAGCCTTTATAGTGCTTTAATTAGATCTGAATAAAAAGTCTTGACTCTCTGTTCTCACACTTGTTTGGTTTTGTAGTTCTTAGCTCTTTATTGTTTTCCCTATATTTTGTTTTTCTTAATTCTTTTATGTACTCTGTGCAGAATAATCTTGAATTTCCTTTATAGTCTTAGATCTGTCTCATATAAAAGCAACTGAATTACAATATAAATATGGTCATAACCTAGCCCCCAGTTATCTGCTGCGACTTTTGCTGATAGAAAAATATTGAGGGTCTTTTTCCCAGATTGTTACCTCTCTCTGGGATTTTGCAGATTAAGCATATCCCAAAATGGCATACAGAAATATCTTGGAGACAAAATTCCTGAAAACAGAAAATAAATGAACTAATAGAAAGGAAGCAAATGTGTCATAAAATTAATTTTCCTCTCTGGATAATTTCTTATATTGATTTGGAAAAATGAATAATATAGTAGTAGATTGCCTGGACTCAGTAGTAGGCAGTGTAGTTTACTTTCTTTCTCACTTGCTCTCTCTCTTTTGACTACAGTCCTGATTCAAACTGATATGACTAAGATAACATTCAACAAAAAAATTACGCATGAAAGTCAGAATAAATCATTTAACAACTTTAGAAGCCTATGGCTCTCCACCTTCATATCGGCCAGTGTATGAATTACCATACAATGAAAGTCTTCTAAAAATGTATGCCAAAATTTCCTCCTGAAATGGCTGGTTTTGAGATGTCTGTCAGTTTCTCATACTTGAAGACATGTATTTTTTAAAACATTTATAAACTATTTTGGCTGCAAATCAAAAATGTTATAAGAACTCTGTCCTAAAGATAACTTATTTTTTGTCTCCTGCAAAAACAAACTCAAAAAGAAAACACTTCTACTGGAGCCAGCAAACAATCTACACATATGCCTGAGACTCAGGTGGCTTTGCTACCTCATACTTTTTAAAACATATGCCTCTGAGCCAGTATTTATTTGTAATTTTGGCTTTGCATATATAGCAAATAATATACTAAGAAAAACATATGTATCTCAAAAAAAAGTTTTTTCCTTTATATTAGAAACATTTCCTCTAGCTGCAAAAGCAAAATCTAGATGAATAAAGCCCATTCATGTAGATTCTATAAAGCCTATGCTGTGGCTGTATAATCTATACTAAAATTTCAAGAAGGGAGTTAAGATTTTAAATCCTTATTGAGATTAAAATTAGGAGTACCAGATATCAACATAAATATTCACTCCAAAGCAAAGGATATTCTGCCTCTGAGCAAAGGATGTCCTTCCATTATGCCAAAATGAATAACCTAAACCCTTTTTTGTTTCTTTACACTCACTGTTTAGCTTTGTGTCATACCTATTTCTTTTCTTAAAGCTACTTAGCAGATTAATTCAGCAGAAATAAGAGCCTTATTGTTGATTATATAAATGATTCAGGATGTTTGACATATTTAATTTGACACAATGGCACAAATTGGAGCCTTACCCTGTGCTTCAGTAGTCCACATGCACCAGGACCACCTCTAGGATCATTAAAAGTTCAGTTAATTCAGTAGCACTTTGCACCAAAGAGTTTTACTGCAATGATTAGGTTTTCAAAGATAGCAGCAGGCCTTCCCTCCCAGCCAGGCTTCTCTTTCAGATTGTAGTGAAAGTGAACAAATAAAAGGGGGGGGAGAGGGGGAAATGAAAATACCTGAAGAGAATAAAGAACAAGGGTGATGGGGTAAGATGGATTACTTGAATTTTCCACCAATCACCGAACAACACATTGGCTAAAGCATTGATTGATGAAGTATTTAAGTCGTCAATCTCACATCACAAGCCTTTTTACAAATGGCTGCAGAAAGGGGCTGACATCGAGGTGGTATCAATGGAAGTTGGCTTTGCTACAAAATATAAGAAAGACCTCTACTCCACAATTTGCTCTCTTGCAAGACGTTCAATAACCACTTTCGACGGCCACTTTGCCAGCAAATGTTTCACTTAAAATGTCGGTATTCTTTACTCAGGACTGCTGTCCACCTCTAAATTTATGGGCCTTTACTATGGCAAGATTTACTTTCCTTTAGTTTTTGGTTAGATTATTTTTCCCCCATACAGACTGCTTTTCAATTTACATGGAGGTTTTCTTAGTGGGTAGTTTTTCTTTTTTTCTCATTCCTTAAAAGAATTACAACCAGTTGTTGTCTCTTCAGATATGTTTTTAAACAGTGTATCAGTCATCACCAGAAATCTGTGTTTGACTGAGAAGTCAGCTTTGGCTTTTTATTTCCTTTTCTTCCTTCACTTTTCTTGTTCATCAGCATTAACCTAGAAATAAAGGACTGGACAGGACGTTAGTTTAGTATCTGCAGAAGCTGTTCCTGCAGACACAGGTCAATTCTTAGTAACCATCAGTATCACACCAGCTGTTCCCCGAATCCCCTTCTTCTTCCAGGGGAATATGATAAATGTAAGAATCAGCTCATATCAAGGGAAAAGCAGCCAAGCAATTCAGATTCCATGAAGGGAAAAGAAAGAAAAAAAGCCAACAAAAGAGAGTGCGTACCCCAGCATGAAAGAGCATCTTGATTTCAAGTTTTCTTTCAGGAGTCGTTAATATTTTATGAGACCACACAGAGTGTTCCTCCAGTGACATTTTTCTAAATAATGTAATGTGCAGTAAAGTATCAGACAAAGGGGCAGGAGGAGGGAAATTGCCTTGTTTAGATTTTTTTTTAAAAAAAGCATTTGAAACCAAGCATTCTCAAAATTCACTGGTGTCTGACTCCAAAGTCTAAAACTTTTTGTAGGGTCAACACTTAGCAGAAGAATGTTGCCCAGGAATAAGAACAAAACTGTTGGATTTTGTTGAGGGTTTTTTTCTTTCACATATTTTTTTCCCATTCTTTTTTTCCTTTTGGACAATCTAAATATATGCTGCAGGCTTACTGATTTTTCTTTTTTGTATCAACAAAAAGAGAAGGAACATGGGAAATCTGCAAAAGACTGGAAAAATCACAGTGCCTCCTCTGATCTTCTTTTCTCATCCTCTTCTATGGGAGCTTTTATTGGAGGCAATTTTTAGTCTAAAGCTCTAGGTACAAGCACTCCTAGAGTTTAAGGAAACCTATGATTTGCTTACAGGACAGGTCCAAGACCTTACATGTGTCCCAGCACTGCAGTGGTTGATGATAACTCAGAAACCCTGCTCTGGACCAAACTGAACCCCCAGATGCCCTACATTCAAAATCAAAGTTGCTTGTTAGAAAGCAGAGAGTGCAAACTTTCAAGACTATTCCAGTTTTCAGATACAGGGTCACACGTTTTCCTGGACTACTCATGGGCTTTCACTCTGAAGCAGATATGGGTTTTCATTACGACATAGTGAATGAACAGTGGTCAGGTAAACCTTTTTAGTTTGCAGAAAGCAACAAGGTAAAAACATCCGTATAGGACATGAACTAGCAGGTGGAATTTGATAGCTTGCAATTTCCCATCTTATGCTATCTTGTATTGTTCAGAGGTCTTGGTGACTTGTCTTGGTATCTTAAAATCTCACATTAAATTTTAGGAGAAGAAAATGAAATATTCTGCTTGTTTGTTATTAATTTCCTACTCCCATACCTTCCAGGGCCATCTTTCTGAAAATTGGGGTTTGGATGTACATAGAAACCTTATTAAAATTTTTTTGAAATCAGTATACAATAATAAATACAAGGCATTATTATACTATACATGCTAATTACTAAATAATATTGATTACAAAAGACTTGTTTTAGAGTGTATTAATAGCTAAACTGAAGAAGTAACCATCAAACAGCATTATTTCTGCACCACAAAACTGAAAAACCACACTTACTTTTGTTTTAAATACATAACTGTTTTAAGTACATAACTGACACCAAATTGTAATAGACAAAATTGCTCAGGATTCTTCTCTCCTTCTGAATTACTTAGAGAAACACAAGTTTTGGTCACCACTGTTGTTCAAATATACCATATGGGACCAAAGTGAGTATAAAAGACTAACAGCAATGAGCAGAGTGAAACAGAAAACTTGTACAAAGCTGCAGCTAAATTTATTGTATTAAATAAGAATCCAAATCACCACTGCAGTTTATATGAACTGTTAAAATGGTTTGCCTCTTCCCATTACATGACAATGTAATCAATGGAATAAATCACAGGCTGGCTGAAATCCTACATTTCAAATATCTCACGTTTCCTATGGCACAACAGAAATCTTAGCAGGAAAATAGAAAGCCAAGGAAATTGATAAAAGGCATTTGTATAAGTGCTGCTGCTGAGAATTGCACCCACGTTAGAAGTTAAATTGCACCGGCTTTGATCATTCAAACAAAACACGAGTAACTTGATCTTAAGTTATGCAGTGAAATTGCATCAGATAGAGCAATTACATCCCAGTCATACAAACACTTACACATGCAATATGCTTATCTTTACTAATAGGAGGAGTTTATTGATTTAATTCATTTTACCACTCCTGAAAGTAAAACTAAGGCACACTTATGTGAGTTTTTTTTAAACATGGTCATGGCTAACATGCAAGTGTGTGGTAACAAGGGTAGTTGTTGAACTGACAGTGTGGATGGGAAACAGTCAGAAGGAAAATTCTAGCACAGTTAATGTCAGTGGGAATTTTGCCATGCTCTTATTCCATGATTCATAAAGATTCTATGATTTCTAAAGAAGAAATGTACTAGTTGAAATGTTTCTAGTAATTTATTCAAATTTGCATGAGAAATGCTTTGTTATATGATAAAACAAGATAGGTATAGACAGGTGTTTGTCTGGTAAGAGTATCTGACCACGTTTACTGTCACCACGTTACTTTATTTCTGCAACAAAAATAGTGGTCTCACCTTGATCACATTCACACACCTAGTTTCTCCAACTTCTTAGGAGGTAATAGCTCTTAATGAATTTGTTCCACCATCCTCTAATACATTTCTGAGATTGGCTACTTTTCAATCATTATTCTCACCATTTTCATCCTTTTTCCTAAGTTTTCCTTCATATTTTTTTCTGCTATTTTACTCTATAGCAAGTGGCCTGCCAAAATGTCATCCAGTTCCACTTCCATTCATTTGTCCTCCCAGTCATTCCTCTCACATTTTTAAGGGTGAAGATTACTGATTCCCACCTGGGCTCTCTTTAGGTGCTGCTGCCATTCCCATCACAGCACTGCCAATGAGCACATATTAATAGGCCCATCATCACACCCCATAGAGCCTGCAAGGCTTGGGAAATATTGAAAGGTTGCCTGGTCAGAGCGAGGGTGGGTTTTTTTAAAAGCCATTTTCATTAATTTTCACCCCTATAACTACTCAATATTAGTGATAAAATAAGTAAATATATTGAATCAGAACCTCTCTTCACTAGGTCTTAATTGGTGTGTGAGTGAATCTATGCCAATATGTAATGAGTCTATACTGTTCACATATCTCATCATGCCTATTGTACCTGGTCTTCTAGCAGCTTCACTCTGAGTTGGGCTAGACTGCACGTCTGGTTTATGTAACCTCATCTCTGTTTAGTTGGCACACTAAAAAGTAATTAACTATGGTTTTCTTGCATATGCTTTAGCGTTGGTTTAAACTCAGAAGACATCATCTAATAAATAAACAGGCTTGTTAATGCCTTATAAAGGAAGTGGTTAGGTAAAGTAATCATGTCTATTTTTTGTATTTCCTTTTCAGTTAAAACTTCAGCACTAGAGCTAATAAGGATGTTAGAATTAGGGAGAGGCTAGATTAGGCAACCAAAATATTGTATCTATGGCACCCAAGTTCTTTAATTCCACAACTAAAAGTACATAAATTAAGAGCACTGAAGTATTTTCTTGAATAAGGATTTCAAATATCTGTGACATGTTGGTATTGTAATATTCTTTGCATTTTTCTTTCCTAAATGACTCTGACAAAGCTTCGACCTCTCTTCCCAAGAAGAGTCTCCGAATTTTTCCCTAACAACAAGTGAAGGAAGACACAAATCCAAATCTCAATTTTTAGACAGACATCTTTTAGTAGGAGTTATGAGAAGGCCCAACTTTTAAGAAGATAGTAAAGTGGAATAACGGGTAAGTGGTTAAGTTTTCTTTGGGTTCTTAATTTCAAGGGCTCAATTTATTCAATTGCATGGGCTTAAGCTGCTAGCCAGTGAAGACCGTGGCATTGCAGTTGAGATCATGGCCATGCTGATGGTATGCCCAGCTAGTCAAATCCAGTTTGGCTGGGTGTTTGACTCTCCTCAAACCAGATTCCTTCACGGAGAGTCAGATACATTTTTTTCAGAGACACAAACAAATTTGCACTAGAAATTTCCTGTCTGAAGAAGTGTGATAAAAACTGAAATATGGATTGAAGTGAGCTGGATTGTGCATTGAAGTTTCTATTCCCTTTTTTTTTTTTTTTGTTCTTAACTCTGAGTGAATTGCTGTCCATGGGCATACCTTGCCATTTGATAACAAATATAAATAATATCAGCTAAAAGTTTCAAGACCTGAAACATGAGTTGGAAAGTGCAGTAGCTATTTTGAGATTACTTTTTTAAGTGAGGAATTAATGGAAATCAGACATGCAAATGCATCATAATTTATCTAATGTCTTTCTTATCTTATGTCTTAGTTTGCTCATGTATAACAGCTGGTAACTTTCAGGCTATTATGCCTCATTTCTTCATCATTTAAAGTAAAATGTTAATTATGGAGTTCTTAATTTGAATAGAGCCAATTAGGACCTCTTTATATTGACTTCATTATGAATTCACTAGGAAAAAATGGCAAGAAATCACATAGTCATAGTCTGAGCTATAAGCCATCAGCTGTGAGTGGCCAGGTGAACTTTGGTCTTTCCCTGTGTATCTGCTTGCTTAAACTCTGTGCTGAAACTGATTAGGGTAAAGTTACTACCTTCAACAGTGAGGCAGATTTAGCAGATTTAGCCATCTTGTGAGCTGACATATAGTGCTATGCCTCCCCAGACTTCTTGGTCCTGCAGAGCAAACATTTCAGAGCCCAATAAACTGCATTCCAGCCTCTCTTGAATACCACCAAGCATCCTTCCCTAAGCTTTAGCCATGAAGATCTGAGGCATCTAAGGCAGTTACATCCTATATAGACTAGTCTTTGTCAGGGTAGAGACAGGGCATCACTGGAGCCCTGTGCTGGGCAGAGAGCAGACTCATGTCTGCCCTGAGATCTTGAGGCATTACCTTTAGATGCTGAGACACTGAGGTAATTCTTAAGACCAAGCTGTAGTGAAGTGCCTGCCCAAATGACAACAGGACTTACAAAGGTGCAACCAAATGATCTGACTGGCAATGAAACTCAATACAGTGGAATCTTATAATGCCATTCAAAATGCTCCTTTTAGAAATGAGTTGCATTTTAAGGTAAGAAGGAGGTGTGATACTGAGAGGCCAGGAAGTTCTTATTTTTCCTTGTTATCTTCCAAGGCCTTATAGGTTTCAGCTCTGTCATTCACATGGATCCAGACTCCCAACAGACAATTGTGATTGGTAGATAAGATTTTAATCCAGAACCTCTTTCTGTTGCAGGTGAATACTGCTTTGTACAATTCAGATCCAGTAACATTTCCAGATAAAACTCTGAAGCTGCTTACATTACTTCAGCAAGAAAGAAGTTGTAAAGAATAACACTTTTTCTGTACACAGTAGGAGATAGAAGAATGAGACTGCCCTTCAGTTCCTTTTAAAATACTGTATGAAGGAAAGAGCTTTATTTTTCTAGGGACATTTTACCTTTTTGACAAATGATAACTCCAAATATAAACACTTTAAAAATGCAGGAGGAGTTTGTGGCCTACCATTTATGCTGGCCTGGATTCGACAACCCAGTAATGGCTATGGGACACTTATTCTTTCCTGATGTGAAAACATGGTACTTTAGCTTGGATGTTTGGCAGCAGGAAGCCCCACAGGCTGGGGAGAGCTATTTTATGTACTGTGCGTATGAGGGGGAGCATTACGTTTGGTACAGGCAAGCTGCTGAGGTTTTTATACTCTCATTACTAGTAAACATTTCTGTGTACTTTTCTCTGTGTTTTTATTAATCCATTTCATTTCATGCTGTCTCCCCTCCCACATCTCTAACAGCTGCTCACACAATATCTCACCTACAGTTTGGGAAGACACAGTAGGCAGATCACAGTATATACTGCATTATACTCCTGGACGTACCATCTGCCTTCTCCTCCTGGACATTTTTGCACCCGACTATTTACAGCAACAGAGGGTTTGGCTGCTTAGGGCAGATCCTTTGCAATGAACATCTTGTAAATAAGTGAAAGTCAAAAAGGAGCGAGTAGTGGAGTAGCAGAAACAGTCCTCCTTTAAATAAAGTGCTTCTGCATGCTTACCAAACAAGAGAAAAGAAATGTGATTCTTGGCATATTTCAGATGCATCTGGTTTTATGACTTCACCCCATCTCCTCTCTTCCTAAAACTGGGAGAGGTGGGGATGCGTATAGCTGACTGGCACAAGGAACACAATGACAATGTGATTTATTCTTAGACGTGCTCACAGCAAATTCCTGATTCTTGCCCCCCTTGTCATTCCCCTACCCACTCACCTCCACCCACCCTATCTCCCCTTGCCATTGACAGTAAGGAGTCAATAGCACAGGCCTTGAAATGTCCATTGTATGAGAAGAACAATGCCTAGATTGTGAGCTTTAATGAGAGATCCCTCTGGCCATTTTGAGACTCTCAAGCCAAGTAGGTATCTCTAATTGTCCTCAAAGCTTTGCAGAGCAGCTTGGTGATGGCACCCCCATTTAAAGCTGGTTCCCTTATGTTCATGTCACCACTCAAAGACCTCCTCCATACTGTCAGCATTCAGAAACTACCTCCTTCCATTCACATCTCCTGTTGAGGAAAAAAAATATCTAAGGGAGCATAGGACCTGCTTACCTAAACAGGAATACAGTTCACCACAAAGCTTTGGAGAAGTAATAGCATTGAGAAGCCCCTCCCTCATGCGCAGTTCCAGCCAAGCAACATTGCTTGACCCAGTGTTTTAACTCCTGTGTAAATGGACTGACTGGTTAATATAAACCTAATCTGTGCCGAGGGACCCACTAGTAGGATCACAGTTTCATTTCTGACTTGTACATCCGGTTTTATTTCCCACAGAATTTGGGAAGTGAGTCACAGAGGTAGACGCTCATCTTACATTAAGCAAATGATCCCAAAGTATCTATATACACTGACTGGAGCTAACATGTGAGAGACGAAAGTCTACCCGAGCTCTCTCTGAACTGTAGATTCATGCAGTATGCAGAGGTATTGCTCTCATGTTAAGGATTTGTATGTAAGATTTCTAGGAAATACTAGGATTAAAACAGATGATGAATGCTCCTAACATCTTACTGTGACTCCACAAGTGAGGAACTGCACACAGAAATGCAACAGCTTTATACTCCCTGAATCTTACTACACATAACTTAAAAGATCAAGGTCCCAGAAAACTTTTCCCCTTTATGACATAAGATGACCGGTCTGTCTGTTCAAGGAGGTATAGAATTTTTAATTCCTGCACCAAGAAAATATCAATTAAATCACTATGTCTTTAGCCTGTAGGAGAAGATTTTTTGAAGCATTCCCCATCGTGCTATGAAGGCAGCAATAGAAGTTAAATTGCTTTATGCCTGCTTGGAACCTTTATTTCTGTATTTCCACTGCAACAATTTGTTGCTACAATCAATAATTTCCTATAATTCCTTTTGTGAAGAGAACAATAGATAGGAAGTAATTTTTACAGCTGATATTTAGTTGAGAGAACAGTTCACAGAAGGAATTACAGCTTGTTATTATTTGCTGCTGAAGCACTATAAGATTGTTGCCATTTTTTTGTTTTAAGATGGATTGTGGTTGTTTTCATGGACACTCAGGGTCACAAGTATTCAGTTGATGTCCTGTGACTGCTAGCCAGTGCCGTGTATCTGAAGCTGTTTGCTTGCCACTGAGGAAAGATTTATGTCTTCAGCCATGCAAAGTGAAATAGCTGCATTGTAGAGAAAAAGGCAAATGTTTGCTTGTTCAAGTTTGGCTCTTATTCATCTCCCAGCTGACTAAATCCATGAAGATAAACATGGCCTGGCTTCCCTAGCTCAGCAATGACTGCTTATTGTCTTCGAATAAATAGTGCAATATTATTGCTCCACACTTTCCTGACCACTGACAGACTGTGAAAACAAGCTAAAGTGATGCCATAAGTCATAACATATACAGTCTTCCTTGTCATTAACCCAGGGTAAAGGAAGAAAGAAAGATTCAGAAGTCAACTTTCTTTTAGCCCTTTGGATTTTAGTTTTCTTTTTTTTGAAAAAACCCTTCTCTAAACATGATTGATGTCTCCTAGGAGCTCCCTATCCTTTCATAGGTTAGGAAGCATTAAGCAGTTGTACTTTCCACTGGCTGAGTCTAATCACATTCCTATAGATGAAGCTGGCTACCCTGGACACCCACAGCCTCCCATTTCTATTTAAAATGTAATCTAAACTTTTTCAGATGAGCTCATCCCGAGGAGTGGCAAGAAAGAGGCAGACAAGAATAGACAATGGATTTTATAAGAAACTAGCACATGATAACACATTAAAAGCATCATAACAAGCTGCCCTAGAGAAAAGGGGGCTAGAGAGGGGACTGGGGAAAAGTTATATCTAAGAGTCTGATTTGCATGTAGATGAGGAAGAGCCACGGTGAAGACTGGGAACTGTCAAACTCTAACAGGTTAGAGTTTGCAGAACCTGTCCTGCAAATCCCGGTGAGAAAATGGTTTATGTGACTGGCACATCCTATTTGCAATCCTGGATATCAATGATATCCACAGAACATACAAAACTTTGTGAGAACTGTTTTTTTGAAAAAATCATCCTACCAGAAAATAACATGACCAAGAAAGTGAGAAGTGTTTGAAGATCTCATTTTGAGAGGCAGGCATTGGCATTTTGGGAACAGAAATTAAAACATCTTCTGTTCTGCATTTTGCAGTTTACTCACCCACAGACAACTGCTGCAAGTTCACTTATAAGCTGCTTGTCTTCTTCTGCTGTGATTCTGGGGTTTCACTTTATCTAGTTATATGACAAATTTCATGGCCATGTTAGTAAATACAGTATGATATATTTTGGGTTTTCTTAGTACAGCATGTTGCAATGTTGAAGATAAGTGTTATATACTTTTCTAACACTGTGGCACTAGTGCCAGAGAAGGGAAAACACTTTGCATCCTAAAGTGAATGGAAACACATAATAATTTTTCTTATATTTCTAATATATTATCAGCATAAATTTAGCATGCCTAAGCATAATTGAGAATAAAATGCCATATTCTAGCACAGCAGATGTTTGACTGATGCCACTGGTGTTAAACAGATCTATCTACTTGCACACATGATGGGCTTAATTTTTATTGTGGGACTCCCTTGAAGGAAATGTTCTACAATGGGTATCACATTCTGCATGGGTAAATTGATACTGGAATTACCTTTTAGGTAGAAAGAGCATTAGTTCCTTCCATTCCTGTACAGGCTACTTAGGAAAAAGTTTAGTTGTTCCAGTCACAGCAAGAAAACAACATTAGCAGTTAATTAAATTTTTCATGGTATAACTCCAATGCTGAAGCTGGAATTTTTTGTCCTGTATCTTGGAAAGACCTTTATGCTAGGAATAAATCTTCAGAGGCTAGATTATTTCTTTGGTAATTTATTGTGGTTAAAATGTTTAACATAAATGAATAAATCAAAATAAACCACACAAAGGGAAAAAATAGTGGTAGAGGAAGAGCAATGTACACAAAACAGACACTGCTGGCATAAAACCATACAGACTAAAGAGACTGAGTAAAAATGCATTAGCAGAAAATTAAGAAGAGGTTTCTAAGCAGAGGAGTAAGAAATCTACAGTGGCTTTCTTGTACAATAGGAGAGACAAATAATTGTACTGATTATAGGTCCAAAGATGTATGTACAACAGCTAACCAAATGAAAGAGGGTAAATATTAACATGTCATGGGAGGTGATTAAGGAAAGGTCTGTGTTAACAGGGTAACAACAGCTATGTCAGGTATAAAATAAGGAGAAACAGCTTATAAAAGAAAGAGCAATAGTGTCTTTGAAATCACCTGTGTTTTCTTGTAAATCTCCAAAGAGCATCATAAGCTTTACTCTCATGTTGCTCTTAGCCTCTGCCAACAGAACTGCTTGTAACATTGGCTTCTCCACCATCAGTTGTTTTGACCCTCTCATCTCTCGCTCTCTCCCATTTCTTAGGGAGACTGCACTCATAACTCATTTCTCCTATAGATTTGCCCTTGCTGAATGCCCATTCTGTAGCCATGAGGAACAACTTAATGAGCTGACCCTGTTTTGCTATTGTCTACTGACTTTTGGTAAAAAGCCTTTAAGGTATGTCATCTTATATCACTGGTTTTCTGCTTTTATTTATTGTAATATAAATAATAATTTACAGTACCTCTTTTTTTTTTAGCTTCATCATTTCTATAGAGCCTATTTTCAGCTCTTTATTAACACTTAAATGTTTCAATGATGCAATTTGTTCATGTGAATGGGAATACTTACTTGAATGTTTTCCACAGGGACATAGCTCTGAAGTATTTCTTGAACACACAGGAACAAAATTTCACTCCAGCCTTTGTTCTCACTTCTTTCTATCCTGTTTCTTCATTAAAAACAATTTATCTATGTTATACATCTTCTGTCTGAAAATATTTTTCCTCTTTATACATACATTTCCGTTTTTTCTGGTAACAACAGATGGATTAGCAAGCATAGCAAGAAAAATCTGGGAAAGGATGCAACTGTCTGTCTTTGGCAAGTTGTTTGTCAACTTCCTTACCCTCACAAGGTCTTTTTTTGGCAGTATGGCAGCTTTGGGGGGCACACCAGGGAGCCTTGTGGGGCCCTGGAATTGCCACAACCTTTCCAGCAAGGCTTTTTGCACGATTCTCCTACCCACACTCAAAGGTCAAAAGTACAGAGGTAACTGCGTGAGCTGGCTCCCAGCATATTACCAGGATAATGTATTAGAAAAGTGTTAACAGAGCAGAGATAAAATAATAGCCACTAATTTTCAGTGCTTAGTTCAAACAAGATAAGACTTAGCTTTATGTGATGCTGCATTTTAAAAGCATATATTTAGCCCCTCTCAGGCTCTTCATGGGCTCATAGTGTCACTGATTTCAGCTGTGGGTGTGCAACTCAGTGTTTCTAATTAAGGCATGGTACAATACATCCTAGGATTCCAAACCTCATGTCATACATGAAATATTTATTCTTAGTGACCATGAAAGTGGTCTAAATCCTTAAAAACTCTGCAGCAGTGGTGGGAAAATGTCTAAATCTCCAGAGCAGCACTCATATATCTCCTTCTTCCAGCTCCCTCTCTCACTGCCATGAATAGAAGACTGAATTTCTAAATTTCTGAATTTCTAGGTGCACCTAAAGCCAGTGTCATCTGAAAATCATCCTACGCTTTCAAACCTTGTCCAGCTTCTACAATAAGTCTGTCGGGGATCTAACTGTTGGTGTCTCTTCTGCCACTCAACCTGACTCATTCAGGACTGTCCACTGCTCCAAGTGAGATAGGGAATCTGTGGCAACATGATGCTCATTTGGGTAATTAAGAACTGCTACATGTAAGAGAGAAAATAAAATAAAATAAAATAAAATAAAATAAAATAAAATAAAATAAAATAAAATAAAATAGCACGGATTTTTTTTAGCAATTTTACCTTTGCAATGTTTGACTTTTCGAACCTAATAATGCTCCTTCATAAAGCCACTTATGCAGAATTATAAAGTTAAACAGGTGCCACAATATTCTTATGTAATGTGAAAAATATCTGCTTTAAGTGGTTTCCAGTTTGTCACTTAGTACATGATTTCTCCCATACATTTTGTATTGACTATTTAAATTATTTATTCCGCACTACAACATTTCTTTGTTGAAAAGTATCAAGATGGAGAATTCAGTGAAAGGGAAAACAGGTCCTTGTGGTTGGACCCAATGGAAAAATGGATTTAGATATTGGATAAGCTTTTACTTGAAAAGGAATTCAGTGGGGCTTCATCTGCTGTAATATCATTCAGCTGTAATATCTGAGCTACTCTCAAACAGTTAAAAAACCTTTCCAATAATTTCATTAGCATCTGAGCAACAACTGATGTTTTATGGAAGATGTCCATGTGCTGAGGAAGAAGAGAGTTTTACTACAGGCATACAAAGGCATATGAAGGATTAGGCAGCATCTTGAGAAATGTTAGTCCAGGAGTTATTAAACAGTACAAAACCACACAGGTCTGTTTATATAGATTTCCTCATAAAATGAGATCCTATGGTTATTTGCGCATTGAGTTATTTATTCAATGTTTACATTATTTAAGAGAATTACAAATGTTTAAATTGTCATGGAATTAAGATTGTCTGTCCTATGCCTTATTTTCCCTTTTGTGATTTTATTGATAATTCTTCCCTGCCTAAGGGTAGTACTAAAAGAATAAGTGCACAAATTTCTCCTGAGGCAGCAGAGAGCTCTCTCACAGAGAGCCTGCAGCTTAGTGTTGGCCCAAGGGGGCAGCCTGCTTTGCTGGAATCAAGCCATAGCTTTGGAATTCTACTGGAGCAGGTTGTAGGTGGGTGATGGAGCATGATCACACAGAAAGTCCACTTTGGTTTAGATTCCAGATAAATGCCTTCACATCCACTGAGGATGTGTTGTGTTCAGATTCACATACTTTTTCAAAAATGTTAGAACACTACTCTCAGGAAATAAAACCAAGTAAATGATTCTTTGCTCCTTCAAAAGACTACATGACACAGTACAGTTCACATACAGCACATAAAAATGCCATCCAATTATGCTGATGAAGACTCATCTTGAAGAAGTGTAGCTGTATAAAAACATTCCTTTCCATGGTGAATTTATATTCTGACAATAGCATGAATATCAATGGGTAATTTACACCTTTATAAGGGTGATAAAAGAGAAAAATGTAGACATAAATGGTTTTGTTTGCTTAAAGCATAAGAAATATTCTATTGTAAGACACTAACTCCCATCTTTTTGCCAGATGTAATCATTTACATGGTGGTTCCACATGAAAAGAAGCAGCATAATCTCATCCTCCCACAATGACCTGTTTGATTACATCTGCTCCTATCATATTTTCTCCTCTGCAGTGATGAGAGATAGCAGGAGCAAAATGGATTGGACCTGGGTGGGACTAAAGGACATGGGTCCAGTCCCAGCTCTGCTTCACATCTCGCATTATATCTTCTTTTTCTCTCTCTCTCTGTCTTGTTGTGACTGTTTCCACAGCCATCTGTAAACTTTTTGCAGAGGAGATACTTTCTTATTCTGGATTTTTTGGCATTTTCAAGTATTAGGGGAAAACTACACCCATATTAGGTCAGGTATATATCCCTTACTATAATACAACTTTTGTTGGTGTGACAAGGTAGCTAATTCAGACATAATTAAAAATAAAAATAAAGCAACATCAACATACTTGAAAAGGGTCATGTAGCCTCTGTTCTTCAAATTACCTTTGATTGTCATGTTGTAAAAAGGTCCAATAATTCAGTAAATAAAAATTATTTACTAGTAGAGCAACTGATGTAAAACAGCAATCATACTAGTGGGGAAAAATATCTTTTTAATAGTTTCTTGAATAAAAAGATATTTTGCATTTTGATTTTACATTTTTGTAGGCAGAAAAACTGTTTCTGTGTGCAAAATTTTACTTGACTGAATTAGTCTAACCTGTTACATTGCCATCTTTCACTGCCAAATACTTCATTGTTTACTACAGGGACTCATTAAGCTCCACCTTGTCAAAGTTATTGTGAAAACAGGTAAATCTCAATTCCCGTGCAAAAATTTCTGAAGTCAAAGTGAATTCAGCACTGGCAGTGAAACGATTAAAAGCTCTCTGGGAAAACAGGAAGTCTCTTGTTTCCTATGCCTGTCCTGAATGCTTTTTGGCCTGTATGCCACTAGAGAAATGTGACTTGCCAAAGTCTAGTCAGTCTCTGAAAAAATAACATTTTTAGTGATGTGTTCCATCATCTTACTCATTCTGAGCCTGTTCAAGTAACAAACACTTCATGTACAACTGAGCATATTCCACTTACAGAAACAAGTGATCTTTGTTTCATAATTGGTTTAAATCCTTCAAAGCTTGTAAACTTGGCTTGCTGTTCTAAAAGAAAATGTGTTCCTCTCCATCATGGCTATCTTGTCCAACAATGTATTTGTCCAAATATTTTGCCAGTGCCTTATGCGATATGGGAACATACACATCAGCAGTGTATTTATCAGCATGGCTAAGCTGAGCTTGCATGTGTTTATCCAGCTTGTGGGAATTCCTGCCCAAGGAGAAGCCATCATAATAGTCAGAGGCAAATCCATAGCCTGGGAACAAAATTTCATCTCTTACATGCTATTAATTTTGATTTTGTCAATACATTTGACATTGGGAAATGAAGTTTATTGAACCTCTGTATTCATCCTTTGAAAAGCCTCTCCTAGTGTCAAAGTAATAATTCAAGTGGAGACAATTTCAAAAGGTCTCTTTTGAAAAAAAAGGTCACTTTTCAAAAGGTGAAAAATCCTATTTGACTGGAGTGCTTAGTAGATATTTTATCTTCTGTTCTTTAAATCTACAAGATTAAAATAACAAAAAGAAAATAACTAGTCTTCACAGAGAAGAAAATGGATCAAATGTTCTTGGTTATGCTCCTGGCCTTATAGACAGTACTCTTTTTCTGTGGTGGGGAAGTGGAAAAGATTATTAACTCAAGTTTCATGTTGCTACAAAGTCAAAAGTCAAATTTCTCTCAGCTACATCCATGTAAGCTTCTTTTACTTGAAGGAAGTGAATTTTGACTCAATGAAGTAGAAGAAAATAAAAACAAAGACTTTTATATTTTTACAAAGCTGTGTGATCTTGGAAGATGTTTACAGAAAGCACTCTGATTAGCATTAGTCAAAGGCCAGAATCTGGTAACATGATTTTTGGGTAGGTGATGCTTTAGTGCAGGTAACGGAAGTGATCCCAAAGGAGCTTAAAGTTGCATAGTCTTTCACGTATGAGCAAGGAAAGGTTAAAAACATCTGATATGTGACCAGAAAAAATATTACTTGGCCACTGTTACACACACTTCCAAACACAGGAACAAATCATGGCTTATACAATACCATGAAATTCTGTATCTGCAAGACCATATTGAACAATGCCCTGACAGCAAGGTTATAAACATATGGTGCTAAATGAACATAGTATCTGCATACGTATGTAATTATACTAGTGTGTATTTGAAACTTCCCACTTTCCACCTTTATCATGCACAGCACAAACTGGGGAAAGATTTTTGTTACCAATCTGCTGCAGACACTTTGAGACAGAAATTTAGCATGGCAAAGCCTTATTTGGGACCCTGTTAAGGCTGCTACATCCTAAAACTTAGGTAAGTGATGCTTTCTGTCAGAGTAAGGTTGGACTATATCAATGCAATTCAATGATTCTCTGATCCTACATCTTCTTTGCTTGTGAAATTAAAATTATTATCATAAATGTATCTTGACTGCTGCTGGGATTTATAACTGTGGAAGTGTCTCCTCCACAGAAAGCACCTTGCATGGAGATTCTCTCCTTTGTCCTGCTCTCACAAGCACATGAGTTCAGAATCTCAGTTGAAATTCAAATCTCTTCAGATGGGAGAGATACTGTATGTGCTGTACTGGAAACAATGTCCCACTCTGTGTCCATACAAAACTACCATGGGCAACACTGTAAAGCAAAGAATGATCTTTCTACTCTGGCACAGAAGTTTCCTGTCCTCTCTTTGGTTCATGTTGTATCTTTAAGTATATTTCAATGTTTTGGGTTTTTTTTTCTTTAATAAATATTATATTTTCTTTATGATTATGGGGTAATGAGTAATATTTCAGTCATATTCTAAAAGCTGTGCATTACTGAAACAAATCCTTTCTGCTCTATAAAATCCCTTTTTAGGCTTTCATTTGGTCATATTCACAAAAGCTTAATGTCAGATTATTATTTCTGGCATTCAGTCATCAGCAAATAGCATTTTACCTTACGATGTGATTCTCAGATACTAAACACCAGAAATAATTGATCATCATGACATTCCTTTGTGAATTTCAACTTTCATTTTTTTTGTTCTTTTTGATCCATGTGCTGATTGCTGTGTTTCATTAAAACAGTACTGCTGTTTCTATTGTATTCCCAAATAGAAGGTTCACTCTCAATACCTTCTGCTGGACAAAGGCAGTAAATTAGTACAGTAAGTGCCACCGAAATTTTCAGATCACCTAAATTTGACAGTGGGTTCCAGTATTTCCCACAAAAGCCCTGTTAGGCCTGAGAGACTTTAATCTCTTAATAATTATCTTTTTTTTTTAAATGCCCTTGTCCCATCAAATCTCCCAGAATATTTCCTGTTAAATATTTGTTACTATAAATTCAGGACGTACTGAAGAAGTCAGCATCAGCACAAACATATTAGAACAAGTGAAATTATTTTTTTTATTAATTCCAGAAAAAAAACCTCGGTTAAATACAAATATATATGGAGGAGGGGTCTGAATAATTTTATGGGTTCAAAACTTGCAGAACCGTGATTGCAGAGAGCTACTACACAAAAGCTCTTGAGCAGCCAGTGGAACAGAAGGCTGGGTTTTGCCTACTGCTGTGGTCCGTATATCAGTGCTGGAATTGGACATTAATTAGCACTTTATTTGCTGTTGTGCTCCTTTTCCTACAAATATTTCCTTTGGGGCCATGACAGCCATTTCCTGCCCTTTCATCTTCCTCCTCCCTTCTCCCTAGTGATTGAACTATTAGCCTCATGTACCTGTGACAGGCTGAATGGTAGCTACTTATGGGAAAACCTAAGGGATAAGCATACGCAGGGATAAAGGATATACTGCAACTAGGGGTACAATTCCCAGATGTGGAAAAGTACCGCCCCAAAAAAAATTTAAAAAAGGAAAAAAAAAAGAAAAAAAAAGAGAAAAGAAACAAGCAACAAACAAAAAATAAATGTTAATAACATGCTTCAAATCATCCAACACAGGTAAAATTTTCAGCTCCGTAAATTTCACTCTCAGGCTAATGTAGCAGGCAACAGTAGTCCTATCAGCCATTGGAAGGAGAAGTAAAGAAAGGGCAGGATTGAACAGCCCTGTAGGTAAGAGAGGATTTAACTTGATTTAACATGTGTTTAAGGCTTAAGCACATGCTCAGATCTCAGCAACTTTAATCAAAACAAAATCTTTAGAAGTTTTTGCTGAGGGATGGAAGCAAAGGAATGACACAATAATGTTAACTAATGACAGAATGCTATTTCCCCCAAGGTTTAACTTCCAGCTGGCAAATGTACTTTGGAAAGCTTTTCCAAACTATCCATCCCCTCCTAATATGAGCACTATAGAGGCATCTACTCATATCATGGCATCCTTGATTTCACTGTTCTCTGCCAGTGCCATCACTTTTCATTTCATTTCTGACCACCAAGATTCACTGGAGCAAGTTCTGCAGTCCCTACTCAAGCAACAGTTTTGAAGCCTAGGAGTATTTGAATTGGGCCCATTGTAGCCACCTGTGCATGTATTAATCTCCTAGATAAAAAGGGACTTTTTAAAAACTTAGATATTCATGCATAATTATTCCCAACTGCTGTTTTATTTTGTTCGTGTGTCTCACGACAGATTCTGTAGTTACTCCCGTGTGCAACTCACGTACTGTGTTGCCACAGTTCATGCAACTAAATCCCAAGATCTCCATCTTAGAGCAATTAACTTATTTAGTCAAACTCAAAAAAAAAAAAAGAACAAAATGATCGTTCCCAGTTCTGCAGCTTCCCAGTTCAAATCTAAGTAGAAGTACTAAAATAGAACAAAATGTGTATTTTGTCTTTGTTCCTGTGTATTCAAACGCTCTACAAAAAAACCCTTGGAGGAATTTCAAGTAGGTGATTGCTGGTAATCATTTTGTTTAAATGTGCAAGGTTGCACAGGACCTCTGTCTACTAGGAAACAGAATGTTCTCAATCAATTATATTAGCAATCATTATTTCAATAGAGGAAACTTCCACAGTAAATAATACAGACTTTATTTCGTATTTAAGAAGAAAAACTACTCTCTTTAAAGTCACCAGGGACGAAAAACAGTCAGGCTGGGGAAGATTTTCTGTTTTCTCTCAGCACGTAAAATTAAGCTATGGGGTTTTGGTCCTAATGCTGTGGTACTCCAAGGAAATAATTTTTAAAAAAGAAAATTACTATTTTCAGTTAGATATCAAGGGGAAATTTTTTTAATGTAGTTGTAACAATTATGCACTTGTGTGATGTTATTTTCACACACACACGTACATGACAAAGCATGTATTCTCAAAGTGAGAGTTGTATTTGTTTAGCAAGAGTGATTTTATCATAGGTATGATGCAATATGTTGTCAAAAGAAATAGCAAGAGCCTATAAGAATTTATGTTGCAGAAGATTCAATAGCAGGTCATTGATGATATCATTCCTCTCAAATATTTCTATTATTTCTAATTAAACTTGAAATTTAATCCTATTGAATTCTGCATTTTATTTGTAAATTCTTGTCAGCTGCAATGTTCTTGCTGCTAAGATTACACAAATCTAAAATTGAAACTTTGATTTGCATCCTGATAATAAATTCATTTTTGGGATTCTAATTTCAAAAAAACCCCAACATTTATGCAGATACATGTTGTAAATCATAGTTGACATCACTTTTGTGTTATAAGTATCAGAATCTTTTATTTTGCTTTTCATTCCTAGTGGGTGAGTATTGTGAGACAAAAATATCATAAGCATTGAAAAGGTTACACAATTTGTAATCCTCTCTTACTGCAGGTCTGTTTTAACTCAGTCAAGGTTATTGTTCCATTTGACATCTTTGTCATATGCATCATGATGTAAATTTTTTCCAAATTGTCTAGAGAAAATAAAGAATTGTTGTCAATAATAGCATGCAGTTAATTGCAGTGAGCGTGCATATGAATTACTTTAAGGGATCTAGCAGTTCAAATACATTTGGCAATAAACTCTTTCTATCATGACCACAACTTCATTGCTACTCTGTTATTATGCTGAATCTCAGTTTTGAGAATACAACCTCCTCCCTCTATATCTATTTTTTCCTGTGAAATAAAAAGAGGGAAAAACAGAACAAAACAAATTAATTCCAGTCAACATCCTGAAGGTTAATCAAAGATTTTTTTTATTGGTTTTTTTGTAAAGTGGATGAACTCTGTGATGAAAAAATCTTTTCCAAACTTGCTCTGTGATGAAAAAATCTTTTCCAAACTTGCTCACTTGGCAAATGAGGTGTTTCTGTTAGCCTTTTAAATTTGCAGCCTTGTGAAAGGACCAGGCTTGTTTATTTGCTTTTCTTCTGGTGCAATTCTTAGAACTGCCTCTTCTTACTTTGGCATCCAGTGAATTTCCAGATATGGAACCAGGATTCAAAACGTACATATTTCTGCAGGAATAAGTGAAATGCAGACCTGTGCCTTGTCCAGCAAAGCTGCAGCATTATGTGGGAAGGAGCTGTCATTTGCCTGGGGAAAAAAAACCCACCCTTGGTAGGATGATCACAGGAACACTTTCCTATATTACTTTTTAAAAGAATGACTCACAGAAAATAGGTCTAGAGTTAGTGTCTGTCTTGCTGAGATTTCCAAAGATAGAAATGTGGTCCAGAATACATAAATACACTCAAGGTGTGCTGAATACAGCAGACTTCATTTTGCAAAGGCACTTACTACTCTTTCGCTGCACTCTGGGGAAGTATTTAGTGACTAGATGTACTATATCCAGCCCCGTCGGAATATGGTCTCTTGGAATTGCTGCAATATGAATAATAAGTTGTAAGAAGTGCCTCACAACATCTGTTCACGTTCATGCTGTGATTCCCATGTGATCACAAAACTTTCATGGGTGAGCATGCCACCTGACTGAAAAAAAACGTCACAAATGTCAGTGTATTCAGTGCAGAGAACATACTACAAACATATATAAGTACCAGATAGTATTATTATAGTATAATTAAAAAGTATGTCACACCAATCTATCAGCATTCATGTCTTGCCCTGTTTGCTTTGCCTTTGAGGACAAGGCATCTTGAAGGTTTCTCCAGAGGATGGAAGGGGTAGAGAAAGAAAATTCTTAGGAGCCTGTACTTATGTGCAAGACACCAATGTCCTTCTTTAGAAATAATATTTTAGTAGAAGACTGGAAATAAAATAATTAATTATTTGCATTGAAATTAATAGATAAAAAGACATTTGTAAACTTCAGGCCAGATACTCAGCAGGTTTTAATTGTTATGGCTTCACTGATAGCACTGGAACAATGTCACTGTAGATTTGCTGTGAGTGTACTTCCCTGGCTCTGTTTTAATTCATGCTTCAGCTTATGTGAGAAATCATGAAGTTGTCACTTCATTTGAACACACATTATCAACCGTATGAGTAAAACAGTTTTAGAGGTAACAGTTAGCTGTCATCTCAGCATCTCTGAAGATTTTACATAATGTTACAGAAATTAAATGTAGGTACAATAAAAGAGGAAGAAAAGGCAATATTAAAGCTTTAGACTTGTCCCCTTTAGGGGCTGTGTCTGCAGTATCAAGCATTTCCTATGTTGTATTTGGAAGCAAATATAACTAACAGAAAAGTTGGAGAGATTAAAATATTTACAGGGGAAAGAAAAACTCTCTTTTTTATTAGTGTTTTGGAGGAACTGTGTTGACTGATGGTAGTTTCCGGTGGGAATCTGCTCTGAGATTAACCTGTGGTAAAAGTATGCTTTACAGGATGCCTAGAGTCCTGGCCTCTGACGTACTTATCATAAGTCTTTTGGAGCACACCAAAACACTCAACTGTTACCCCTGTGTCTCTGGGTTTCCTCTGGAAGGGAAGTAGGACACACAGGGGGCAACATAAGCTCCATTGTTTCCCAGCATGGAGTTGGGCTATAACAGCAGGAAGGTTAGCAAAGTCACCAGGCAGAGCCCTTGCTCCACAGTGTGGACTGTGTTAAGTATGGAACTAGATTGTTTACCACTAACAATATTTTTTTATTGCAAAAAAATAAAACATACATCTATCCAGCCCATGTTGATTGTGAGTGTCATGTGTTGGTTTGTGAGTATGACTCTGAAGTTAATCAGAATTGAAAGGACTCTACAGAGCTGAGAAATCAATAAATAAAAGAAACAAAAAGGTCAGAATATAGACATTTGTCTGAATCATTTTTCAAGAATGAGTGTACCAGAAAAGGATGTTGGAATCCAGACAAAAAGGTTGATAAATATGGCTCTAGATCCACACTCTAATTGGGTGTTAGATGCAGCACCCTCCCTTCTCCAAGAGTATAGTATATGTTCAACATACATGTTGAGTTAAGCAGCTTTCTGTTTCTCCCCTCCAAATAAAGGAGCAACAATGATAAACAGTCTAAAGAATAAATATCAGTTATGAGTTAAGTGCAAGTTGATTTGGGTAGAAAAAATCCAAAGAATGAAATATTTGTACCTCTTCTAGCTGGGAAGATTGGTCCTTATTGGCTTCTTGTTATCAGTGAAGCTTTGAACATTCCCAGTAATGATAAAATATTGTGATTGTGAGTAGGAAAACTGATTGAAATTATCAGATTATTTGGAACAGTTCCCATTATTTATGTAGCAATGTAGAAAAATATAAACTTCTGTGCTACTCAGTTAACAATACAGAAATGCTCTACTGGAATCAGCTTTAATGAAAATGAGTTAATCATCACCAAGGTGATTGTCCCTGCACCCTCGTCTCCAAGGTGGCAGTCTGACATAATTCACTGCAAGTCATGAAGAGGAAGCAAAGGGTACATAGGTGTCAGTTTGTCACTCTTTCTTGAAGGACAATACCCTTGCAGTGCTAACTAACCTCACTGGTGATTTGACAGGTCTGGAAAAACTTTTCTGGCCTGAAAAAATCAACATGTTGGCCATCAGTAGTCTTATGGGGCATAATAATCTCAAAAAATAATTTTTTTCATTCCTCTAGGAATTTAAAAGTTCATCTCGTACAGATTAATCACTGTTTGTATGACATATAGAGACAATTTTTCTCACCCTGACTCCTGCTTCTTATTAGCTGCTTTTATAAATTAAACTCAAGTAGCAAGGAGTATTCCAGGTGAATTATGATCATTGTGCACCTAGAAGGCTGACAGGGTGCTGATAAGAAACATGGAGTGACATAATTGCTATCATAACTTTATTTTCAGATTCAGAGATCAGACAAAAATTACTTTCTATCAGGATTAATTAGGAAGAGCAAAACACCTGTCTTGTTTTTTCTTTGCTTTTGCAAGATGAATATAAATTTATATAAATATTATACAGGAATGGGAATAGGAATAAGAATAAATATGTATGTTACAATTCAAAAATGCACACATACACATGTATATATTTGTGTGTCCACTTTAAATTCACTTGGGGTTCATTGCTTTATCTAAGCAGTATTTTGGAAAAACATTTCCATAAAATGTTTATCAGACTGTATGCTTAATATAATCTGCAAAAAAGCACCATAGAAAAGAGCAGAAGAATGCACTGCCATAATATATGTGGGCACATTGTTTATTTACTTTCTGGTCTACACAGACTGTCCTTTCCCAAGCCTGCGGGAAGGCTGGCACCTTCAGCTGGTGCTGATCTGAAGAAGAAGAGGATCAGCCGCTGTGGCCTTGACAGCACTTGGCACCTCTTTGCTTCAGCTCTGTGCTTCCAGCCCACCCTCTCCCTTCTGCCCCTCCCCAGTCACTCAAGCCCTTATTTTGGGGTTGCTGGAAGTTGCATTTCACTGGGCACTCATGCTACCTCGCCACTGCTGGGGGGAACAAATGGCATCCCAGCCTGTAAAACTGTACTTCCTAGCAACATGTTTGAAACTACAGCTGCCTGATATGGCCAATGAATTTTACAATCAAAAGCTAAAGTGAATTAGCTGTAGCAGATGTTTTTACTCTGGGAACTACCAGACCTTTCTGGCCGCTCATTTATCCTTCAAGAGGATAAAACTCTGCACTTCTATTATGTGTTGTCATTGGAGCATTGCACAACTTTATCAAACTTTTTATTCTGGAAACTGAATTAATTTTCTGCAAGGGGTTTTTTGTGTGGCTCTTTAATCACATTTACTGGGGAACATGTGTACTGTAAAGTTGGAGAGCCGATTACGGCTTCTAGAAAAGCCACTTTCAAAAGGAAGCTGCCCTCACTCCTGAGGCCTCCATTTGAAGGTCCTCGGGTTTTGTGAAGAGGAAAAAATTAATTACTATTTTAATAACGAAGCCAAGCCTGCTGAAAATCCTCTTAGAGAGTAGCTGGATGATGTAATGGCTAGCGGGAGGGATATTGAAAACAGTGACCACACAGCCTGCCCTTCACTCTCCTATTCACTCCCTGTAAGATGATCGGGGCTGCTGGGTCACACATGAGGGAATTGAAAGCCCAGCGCTGGCTTGGGGAGCAGGGGCGATGCAAGTATGGGAGGTCATCTGAAAATTAACATCTGCTGTCACATGCCCTACAAGATAACCTTGGAGCTGCAGCTGGGAGCACATTTGTCCACCCAACCCTGCCTCACCACTTGCTGGCAGCCCCCTAGGGCCTATGGGGCAAGGGAGCAGGGACTCAGGGGGAACAGTCACTGCTCTCAGGGAGCTGGATGGCCAAAAGACACGTGAAACCAGTGCTCAGATGTGGCATAAAACCCACTGTTAAAATGAGCAAGAAGCTTGATTGTTGCCCTGCTGAAATTAAGTAATCTGGAGACATCCCCACTGCATCTGGGTCTTTTTGACATGTGGGATGCTTGACTCTTTACCCACAGAGTCTCTTGCTGTGGAGACTCCCATCTCACTGCACCACCCTGGCAGGGGATGCTGGCTGCTGTCAGGTGTGCAAGGAAAGCTGCAAAGAGGCATGGTGTACCCAGCTTTCCTAAAATAGGAGCCCCAATTGGTACATGGGATCACAGCTTGGAAAAATCAACCAGACCTCCCAGCCTGGAGGAACAAAGATCACGGCAAATATCAGAACCAGGCAGGGACACTGGAGAAAGCTGCAGTTCACCCAAGAGAGAGCTCCTTATGGGCTCTTAAAACTTCAAAGAGCACAACTAAGGAGCCAAATCAATGGAAATCTAAACACTGAAGTATCTTGGCTGTCACTCTGCTACAAAATTTCTTTTCTAAGCCTTAGTAAAAATGGGACCAAAATAATAGCACAATGTCAATGGCTGACACAGAAAAAGGGACATGTTAGACATACATTAAAGAAAGAAACAAGTCTTAATAAGACTCAATTCTTGGATTTTTTTTTTTAACTTGTGTATTTCCTTCCTCTCAAAACTTAACTTCTATATTAGGAAAGATTAAAATATTATAAGGAATGGATATGGACTTCACAGTTAGGATTATAAATTCTGTGACACCAGTTCCTTTCATATCAATGTGTTTTTTATGAATTACAATGAAAAGCAGGTACATAAAGATAAAAGCTGCATAAAATATAAATTATCATTGTGCAAGTTAATGCCAGCCGTAGGCTACAAAAACTTGCATGTTTTTTGTTTCTAAAAATCTTTCCAGGTTATATTTTAAAGCAGCATAATTGCTTGCTAATATATGAAAGCTATTCTTTTGTAGAAAGCAGACTAGGTATTGGTCACAGATGAAACTTGGGAATTTCTGCAGCAGATATCAGTTCTGATTCTCCTCCTTAAGTTTTCATGTCTTTCCTTTCCAATGGGTTGAAATACAGCAATATGTGGATGACCCTGTACCAGCAAATATTTCAAAAGATTAGGAACTTTTGTGTTAGAGAATAAAAAATACAATGGACGTGAGAGTGACAGTTCATTAATTTTGAACTTGTAATCAGGAGTGAAACAAAAAAATACCCTGTGTTTTAAGAAAATGGAAATTAGAATGAATTTAACAACCACAGCACAGAAATCTTCCTTGCACAATAATAGAACAATAATGGAATAATAGAACAAATACTAAGCAATAAAATCATTAAACATGTAAAAGAAGATGAACCGCATGTTGTAAACAGCTTAATTTTATAAAGAGCAACATTCATCAGACAAACTTAATTCACCATTTGCTTGATTTACTACTTCTGCATGAGGAGTGATTTTATTCTGGTTTTATTATGTGGAGAATATATGCACGTAATTATGAAGTTATAAGATGTGCTTGTGTGTTTTCTTTATGAAACATAGCATCTGGCACAAATCTCATCAGGATAAAGTGGAGGTGTAGGAATATAATTCCCACACACCTCCTCTCCCCATCCCATATTCAAAAAAGGTTGGTGTGTTTCACCTGCTGAAGAGACAGGAATTGCCCTTACTATGTCTGTTAGATATCATAGAGAAAGACCTTGTGGTTAGAATTTAATGAAATGAGACATGATGTAGGGAACAAAGGGAAGCAACCTATATTTATCTACAAGTGTGGGGACTAAAATTAAAGTGGTTACAATTATTGAGCTACATAAAGAATTCAGATGAAGGTTACCTTTACTGCTTTTTACAGATAGAAACACAAACTTGATAGTGGAACAATAGAGATAATCCTAGGATGTTTTCATAGTTAAAGCTGAAGGGGTTGATATAGTGGTAAGTCACAACCAGGTCACCAAGATGTAGTGGCAATGTATCCCTAGACACAAACCATTCAGGGTCCAGCATCACCTTACACTGGAGACAGGTTGTACACAGCACACACTAGAAAAGCTAAAGTAGTTGACATCCTCAACTCCAAAGAAGAATCACAACACCAAACCAGGAGTGCTGGTAGTGATTCAGTCACCCCCACAGCAGTGCTTGGGTTCCAGCTGCCAAGTGGCAGGTCAGAGGAGATCATCCCTTAATCCTTACCTAAACAAAGAGACACACTCATTTAACTTATCCTATGTTTTTTTTCTTCTATCAAATAACTGTAAGAGTAAGCTTCATTTTGAGCTTGGACCAGTAAAAGATGTAGAATTTGAAAGCAGTGGTTAGTTGTCTTTCTTCAGAGCTGTAAGCTTGAAAAAGGCCATTCACTTACTGCTTAAATTCTAAAGACACTTGTTCATCCTTTTGAGTCTAAATATCAAGACACAGAATTTACCACAGCTTGTCTGAGCATATTGTACCTCACACCTAGAAAGAAAAAAGCATAGTTGCCCTGAGAGGTTCCATAGATATGCCTCCTGACTCCAGCAATCCACTTCAGAGAGTCCTGCTGATTCCCCAAAAGATCCTGGGCTCAAATGGGGAATGCCTGAGAGACACATAAAGGGGACAAATAAATCAGTTGATTGCAACATATGTATGTCCTTACTGAGCAAACCTGAACTGTAAGTCTGAGGTTCCTGGTATCCTATATGTGATAAACAATTGCTTCCATTTGGTTTACTGAATTTAACATAAACTTCTCTACAAAACCTGCTTCAGACTCTTCTATTTATCTTTTTTAAACCTGCATCTTTTATAAACCTGTTAGATGATATACCCAACATATATGCCTGAGGCTGAGATAAAAGACAGACTTAAAAACTTGCACAGTGTTTGCACCATTGCTTGGGGAATGGAAAGGCAGGAAAAGAACAGTCTTTAAAGTCTGAGTCACCAGTTCAAACTCATCAAAGGTCAGAAGTGATCAAATAAATTTATCTTCATGCAGTGACTTGATGGCATCAATGAGTTTCCCAGTGGACATGTGCCAGGTTACAGAAACTGCCATCACAAGCAGCATCCTTAATGAGTCTTGAAATAAAGAGGGACAAACTAATACTGCTGGGATGCTCATTCCTCTCACCAGTGCAAGAAGTCCCTCAATCCATGTTCTTAGCTACTTCAACTTCTAAGATTGCACTTAAATAGTGCCTTCTTCCATAAAGTGTGAGAAAAAATTGTTTCTGCAAAGAATGCACTGAGGGTGCAGAGGCAATAGTACATATGGGTTAAATATTGCCATGTTTAATGATATGCTGTGTGGTATAGTTAGACTCACAATGGTTCACAGGAATATATACTACACTGTGTGTGATTTTTTGCTTTGGTAACAAAAAAAAAATTGAATAAAACATAATAAAGCCACATCACCACGATGCCTGTTAAAGGAGAAATTGCAGTCTGAAAAATAACAAATGCCAAATAACATGGGGTTTTGGAGGAGGGAAAGAGGCGAAAGGAAGCCAGGATTGCTCAATGGATCTGCTCCATTGAAAAGGGGAGGGAGAAGGCAAAACAGTATGGGTTTTTCATACTCTAGATGCTGCACAATTGCTTATAAAAACCCTTGCCAAAAAAACTAAGTAGGGTTTGGTAGATATTTCTGCTTATTAGGAGTATATGTATGCACAGACATATATCATGCAGTGTGTGACGATGTAGTATGTCTTTTACATGAGTACATGCTGTCAGAATCACACAGAAGAAAAAATAAGAAAGCATACCATTTTTTTACGTTACAGACCAGCATTTTGAAGACAGTTCCTATAAGCTAAGCTTTTTTTAAAGCTTTTGTGATGCTCCTGTTGATGGCTGACGGAGACTTTCTAAAGACAGTGAGAGAATGAGATGTTGCCTGAAGCAGTAAAAAAGTGATGCCTTTTTTTTTCAGACAAGATTCTGAATTTGAAGACTTTTCAAAGCCCTGGTGAAGTTACTGTGCAAAAATCAGGCCTCAGGTACCAAATCAGGGCCAGAAGGCCAGAGGCATTAAGAAGGTTTGAATATGCTGGCAAAGGAAGATATTTCCCATTTTTTACTTTCTTTTGGTCCGGAGCTGGATTTGGGAATGCGAATGAATACTGTCTGTATTCAGATAAAAGTGCAATGTTAATAACATATTGCTGGAGTGCCTTCCATCTGAAAGTACAGGTTTTTGAAAATACTATTAAACAGGCATGCAGCATAGCTTACTCCTGCACTGCAACCAAAACTTCAATGCAGCTTGGGCAACTTTAAAAACCAACAGAGCAAGTTCTCTCTCCCACTGAAGTTTTACTCTGAGGGTTGTGTAAACAGAGCACTGTCTCTTTAACTGATTTTATTTTCCTCCCTCTTTTTTTTTTTTTTAGTTTAAAGATTACATTTAATATCTATTTCCCAGCAGTGTACAAACTGACATCATCTACTCATAAAAGCGGAATGCTTTGCTTTTTTAAGCTTCAAGCTGAATAACAAATTGCCACAGATGACAGCATAAAAGAATAACAGAATGGAATCAAAAGAAAATTCATTGTCAACAGAAACCCCCTGCTGAGGAATTTCAATTTCATATATCTAATTATCCCTGTCAGTTGGAAGAACTGACAAAAAGCATTCTTTGTTCTCTCTTTCTGCCTCCTGCATCTCACTCTCAATTAATTCCGGCATACAAATATGACTAATTGTCTTTGCAGTGCTCAAGAGCTCTGTATATAAATGTTCATGAACTGAAAATGATTTGGAGGGTATTCATGCATCGATTTATGATATTTGAACACAATAGACATGCATAATTCAGGTGACCATGTTAGCACCCTCACAAGCCCTTATTACAGAGATTAGGCAGGATTCTCTTTTCACATCCGTTTTTCATATATATGCTTTGTGACAATAACTCACTTTGCACCTATTAAAAGAGGAAGCATTATATGTCTGCTGTAGCTTATTGAAATTGCCACGAACAAGATTACTGGCATTTAAATAACATAGGGGGGATGGCCAGAAGATATTAGGTACTTTGAAAAGCAAGGGTGAATCATGATGGAGGTTAAAGCTGATGGTGGCTTTTCTTATCTTGACTTGATCATTTCAAGAAACCTTTGAAGTGACAAAATTATCTTTACTCACATCCTGTATTGACAAATACTGTGAGGCCAACTTTTATATGATCCTTTTTATGCAAATATATACACAGATGCATGAATGCATCCATAGAAAGAAAGAAACAAATATTTAGAACTTTTCCTTTATTAGCTTTTCTAACTAAAGGCTAAGATTTCTTCAAAGAAAACTTCTTGCGTGATGACAGAATTAAGACTCATAAGCCATTTTTGGAGAATGTTATAAGTAATTTGGCTATCCTGGCTCGTAATAAAACCTCCTCAATTAAGTTGTTATTTTGTGCTTTCATTAATGTACTTGTTATTATCATACGACTTCTCTTTTTCAAATCCTTCTATGTAGATACAGCTACATTGCTTGCGGTAGCAAAGCTCTTGTTCCTAATATGAACTCTTCACCTACCCCAAGAGCACATCAGGCCTTTTCTGATGGAGATGGAGAAACTGAATCAGTTACAGAGCTGCAGCAGTTACTGCAGGGTTGGCACTCCATTTGCCCAATACCATAATGGATGTTTGGAGTCACACCACAAAACATTAGTACATGAGAACCTAGCATAAATAATGCATAATTTCTACTTGTGTTTCCTCAAAAGTCCATTTTTGTCCTGTCTGATTCTGTACTCTGGTACAAAAATAAAGTCTGCCTAAATGGGAAGTCTGCAGTAAAAAAAAAGAAAGGAAAATCTGGTCATGTAAGGAAAATTTGCAGAAAGGATTCCCAGACAAGGCAGAGTTGCTGGAGCTGATAGAACTTCACCTGTATTTTTACTCTGCATTGGCTTATGCAATGTCATGGAGGAAATTCATTGATTCCCTTCATGTGACATTTGCTTTTTGAAAAAAATGAAACTATTTTAATTTTGCATTATGTTGATTTTCCGGCAATTTGAAGCTCCAGTGACAGAAAGTCATATTTTTTCCCAAGCGTGTCATAAACCCATCCTTTAAAACCAGGAAGATGTGCAAAGCCTAGGTCTCCATTCCCATTGCTGCTTCAAGATGAGCTGTGGTTGAGGTGGAGATTTGTACAAACACTTGTTTGTTCCCTGCATTCATGCAAAATCCTTAGAAACTTGCATGGAAAACCATGTAGCCTCTGCATAAATTTTTCCATGACACCCAGCAATTTATGTGCCCTTTTTATACAGTTTTCAACAGCAGCTGGCTCCCACTGCTACATGCAGAAAATGTCATGAGCTCAGCAAAGAGAGAGTTTTCTATGTGAAGCAGCTCACTGATTTATACACAAAGTCATCATTCACTGAACACCTACAAGAAGCATATGGATTGAGAAAAGGACTCTCAGAGAAAGTTCAGCCCTGGAATAAGAACAAATATTCAACTCAACTACAGGATCAGGTAAAGCCCTCTGGTATATTTGCAAAAATAATACTGCCAAATGACCTGTTCTTCAGAGGCTAGAAAACAGGTGTGAGTACTAATGTGAAAACAAAGACCTCCTGACAGTGTGACAATAGCAAGCTTGGCAATGCCTCTTAAAGTGATGTACGGTTAGCTAGTAACAAATAAATAAAGCAGGTTTCTTTGTGGGTTTGTTCCTCTGCTGATATTCCCTGAACTTGCTGTGTCCTCTTCTTTACAGTTGGTCAGTTATTTTATGCTCTATAAACAACAACTGTGTGCTCATTGCATGTGACTTCAGTGGAAGCTGATGTACTTTGAGGTGCACACTTGCTTCTCCAGCTTACCCACACACAGCATATCTGCCACTGTTGAATTGAGCCCTATTACATAAAACACTGATTCCTGTGAGAGTTCTTCCAGGACTTTTTGGAATCAGTTCCCTTTACGAACATCTATGTTTTCAGGTATAGTCACAGAAAGTATATTGCGGTTTAGACAGAATAATTTCTCTTAGTTTTCCAAGCCAGCAATTGCAGATTGATGTTGGTTTGGCCTACTCAAGAGAAAACTGATTGTTTTTTTTTTTAACCTTGAATTTAAATTCTTTTAAGGGCCTTCCATCTAGCCATAAAGCTAACTGCCATATAAGAACACCCAAGAGAACAGCATCCATGTACTGCTGTGCCCATCCAGACCCTGCCTGAGGTCCATGCACTCTGTCTTCCTCACAATGTCCTTCTTCAGCTATTATTAAGCATATAACATCAAAACTGGTGGGCAATCAAAGCTCTGATTAATTCAGGAAAGCTGAATAGGCAACTTCTGTATCCGCCAGGGCTCCCCCAAAGGATTAGAGCCCTAGTTAGCAAACAGCATCATTTTCTTGCCAGGTTCCATCAAAGATACTTTGGGCCAAATTTTACTCACCAGCGTACACTTTTTATTATCTGTGAAGCTCTACCATATTTACTTCATAGAATACCCAGTGTTTGGTGCCATTATTTTACGTTGTTCCCCTTTTTTCTCACATTTAAAGAAACCATCTACAAATATTATAGAACAGAATGAATGGCATAAAGCCAGAAGTGTAAAAATTGAGAGGCAGCCTTAATTTTTAAACTGTTCTGCTGGCTTTTGATTTTGGCTTAATTTAATTTTGAACCTGTGGGACTTCATGAAGCCATACCTTTGAATTTCCTGGCATTCACTAACTACTCTGACTCTGATTTGTATCTCTGTGGACCTTGATAAGCTCTGTTTAGAAAAATGCTTAAACTAAAACACCCCAATGTTCCTATAAAGCTCTCATTCCAAATCTCAGTTGAAAATACATCTTTTCTGACTTGCACAAATCTGTTGATTTTGCTCTCCCTCTGCTATTATTTGTCTCTGTAACTGTATTGTTTAACTCCCGTAAAGTGGTTTTGGGATACAATTTGGATGAAAGACACGATACAGAATAAAGTTGTATTGTTTTGTGCAAGCTGGCACATACTTGGTTCCGCATAAGCTTGGCAGAGATCTGCCTTGCAGCGCTTTCTAGTTTCTCTCAAGCCATTTTTTTTGTACCTTTCCCTCCTCCTTTTGCTGGTCAGGATGTACTGGAGAAATACATGTGTTAGATTAATAGGTAACTAGAAGTTTATTTGCTACCCAGAACATGACCTTTTCCCCGTCAAATATTTTTGAAACAAGGATAATTCAACAGTGGGAGGTAAGGCTCTGACTCTGACATGACTAAAATCTAAGTGCTGGAAAAAAAACAAAATAATGCAGCTGATATTTAAAACTTAGCTTCTACTTTGATTTTTATAAGCAATAAGAGGTGATTAATGCCTGGGAACTCTGTTCATTATATGAGCCTTTATATCCCTGGTCAAATAAAGCAGGCAGGTGCAAGTCATAGGAGTTACTGATTATTTATGGCTTTTAGATACTTTGTGGGTTTAGCTGGTGAGAAAAGTTTTATTCCACTCACATGGACAAAACACAACCAACTGTCTGGACTGATTAAATTCACATTGTTGCATGAGCACATGGCAGGCAGGGGAAAAATTATAAAATCTCACTGCCTATGCCATGGCAACTGAGCAAACAGCTCATGGGAAGAATGTGAATAATAGAAAATAGCAATATTTCTCTTTGTGTTTTCACACTTGACAGTTTTATCCCCACATCTGCCTAATGTCCGACAAACAAGTATAGTGCTTGTAGGAGCTATTCTCATTCTCATTGATTTGACTCATCGTTGGCTATGAGTTGTCTCAAGATGACCCATGCGCATTTTAAGCTTTGGAGAGAAGGAACCAGGAAATATATGAGGTTTACACATGCATGTAGGGAAACCACAGGAACAGGAATGTGCTACTTGTAAAAAGGCTTTGAAAATCAACTTTAGTGTGCTCACTCTGTATTTTGGGTTTTGGGACTGAAAAATCAACTTTGAAATCTTTTTTCTCAATGCATTTGAAGTAAAATGTCAAACTACCACAGGAATCATTCAAAAAAATATGTTCAAAGTATGTCCAAAGCTTTCTGGGCATCTACTTATTTCCCGTTAGTCTATGATATCTGTCAGTATCCACTAACCAGACATCAACTGTTTTAGTAAATCTCATTTGTTTGACAGATTCTGGTAGCACTCATGCAACAGAACTCAAACAATACTTCCTTCTGTCTCTAAAATACATATACTTGGTTTTGCAGCATGAATTTTGATTATTCTTTTGCTGTATATGGAATGTGAACTTTGCTATTCTGAAGCAAGACATATATCTTCAGGATATTTTTAAAACTATATGATTGGAAATTTAAAATTCCTCTTAATCCCAGTACAGTTTGAATTAATTATGTACTGCATTTCAGGTGACCTATTTTAGTTATGGCTAGAGGTTACTGCAACAGGCTTACTGTCAGGATTCAGAAGTGACTGGCAGGACAACGTCTTGTTTGTCATGTTATTATATACCTTCAGTTCTGCAGATGCAATCAGACTTGTATGGTTCTATAGCTATAGTGCTAGGTGATAAAACTTTTAAAAAGTTCAGAACTAATGCAAAAAGGGATAACCACTGCTATTTTATTCCATTCTAATGAATTAGGTTATAAAAAAATGTTATTTTAAACACTGTCATTCCATGAGACTAGAAATGTGACTCACTTTCCTGATTTTGCAACTACCGTTGCAGTAGGGAAAATTAGTGCTTTTAACAAAATCAGTGTGAAAAGCACATTATGCTCTCTTTCAAATCAGTGATGGGGCTTTCATCAGATGTTTTGTCCTGCCATGATTTTTCAAAAATTAATTTAACTTTCTCTTCTGGTAGCTGTACTTTGGGCCAGCAGCTCTGGAGGAATCTGCATTCCCCCAGGTGATGTAAAATTCTGTAAGGAGAGAAAAATCAAAGAAAAAGAAGAGACACTGAAAACAACAGTGGCACATACTGAAGCAGAAGTAAAGAGTGCTGAAACTGATTCTCTAAAGAATTATAAACATAGAAACTGCTAGTGGATTCAAGTATCAAAACTTCAATACCTAATGCATTTGATCAAGAGGAATATGATTTTTCTTGGATCATCTCAGGGTAGATCTGTCAGCATTTAATTCTCATAGAATCATAGAACCCCTCAGGGACATCTTGCACTAGATCAGGTTGCTCAGAGCCTCATCAAGCCTGGCTTTGAATACCTTCAGGGCTGGGGCCTCCACCGTATCTTTGGGCAACCTGTTTCAGTGCCTCACCACCCTCATGGGTGGTACTATTAAAGTGGCTTTCCTAGTGGTCTCCACTGACCACATTTTGTATTATGTAGTGGAGTGTGCAAACTAGATTCCTCTCAGATGACATGGTACTGTGGGATGCCAATGGGCGTTTAGTCTATAGTATAAGGTATTAGGTTAGAGCTACTTTGAAGAAAGTGCTGCAAACGTAAGTTTTGTCCTTAATATAAAATGTATTTCTGTGTAGATCTGCTGTTGCCTTATTAATGTAGCTAAAACCTTGTAATAATAGAGGATATATGGGAAATAAGTACACAATTTCACAGTTTTAAATAAACTTCTATGTCACACTGGCTGTGAGACGATTTGCATGTTACATATAATGTTCATAGCTGTACTTGTTATACTGAAGTCATACATTACATGCAAAAACAAGTAAGAAATGCATAAGTGTAATGAATGATTTAGCTTTGATGACACCTATAACCACACGCATCTAAACAAACATTCTGTTTGCTTTAGCTGGTTTCTTTTTCTAGCCTGGTCAACCAAAAGAATTCTACTTGTCTCATCACATGTGTTGTCATTAGGATTTTATATTCTTTTCTCTGACTTATCCCCTGCTTGACAAACAGCAGAAAACTGTGACAGAAGCAAACTGGAAGTTAGAAATATGTAGGAATGCCCTGAGTATTTACAGAGAAAGTTCATACACAGTGCTAACATATTCCCTGAGTTGCATTTCCATAAATTTGGAAAAACACTAACAATCTCATTTACACAGGATGAAATCTAAACTGAGAGCTAAAACTTATTTAACTCATCACATGAAGGGCAAAGGAGAGGGTAGAAAGAATTATTCAGAAAAATAAAAGAAAGAATACTTCTGGTCCAAGCTTGGCTTAAGCAGAGGCAAAAGAGAGTTCTGCAATTGCTTTAATGAAAACAGGACCAAACCCTGTGCGCCACTTGTCCGTATGAAATAATTTGAATGGACTGAGGAGAAAAACAATGGTAGAGACAGGGAATGAAAACCACCCACAACATTATACACCTTCAATTCACCAAGGAGAGCTTTTCTCATGAAGGGGTATATTATTCCCTTATGTGTATGTGGCTTCCATTACCAGTAATGGGAGTTGATCACACACAGAGCAGAGAATGGACTCCTCCGTCTGACATCTCGCTGGCTGCCTGGTATAAAGCCAATAGACAATGCCAAGTTATTCTGATCGAGCTACTAATTGGAATCATGTTGGATATGGCTGATGTTTGTTTATTTTTATGAGAACACTAAAGAAGCACTAAGAGCTGCATTTGAATCTCTCTTACTGCATGCGCACGTACTACAGACAATCCCCTTGTTTTACATGAGGTGCTGGGGTACAGCATATATGCTGCCTCTTTTGTGTTTTGCTACAGTGGTCTAGAGATGGCAGCATGGGAAATTATAGCCCCTGCTGTGTAATGTTTTTAATATGTAAGAATACATTGGCTGAATTAAAGGAGCAGCATTGCTAGTTCAGCCCAGCACCACCTTCTTTATATATTAATTACAATTAACTATAACAGAAAATATAAGGATGATGCAAAGCTAACTGGTTTCTGCTTCCTCCCCTCCTTCTTTCCTTCCTTCTTTCTTTTTTCTCCCCTGCCCCTAACATACACATGTTGCCATGGTCCCTGCTTTCCAAAAGAAACCAGTGTGTCAGATTTGTAAGCTTTTATGTTTAAAGTCTTAACACAGTTTAAACAGTTGAATAGCCAACAATTTTAAGGGACTCGCCCACACAAAATTGCAAGACATTCCAAAGGCAAGGGATGGGATGAACACAAAATAAAATCTGCAGGAGAAAATAATGCATTGACAGCTAGGAAAGTTAGCCACAACAGGCTTGAATCCAGCTTGAGAAAACAACCATCATTTCTTCTTTACTAAAGGATGATATTTTCTTTTTTTATTGCAAAATTTGGCAGGCAACTCACAAACTAGGGGAATCTATCCAAGGTGAGGCTACACTGTGCTTATCCTTTAAAGTACTGTGCCTTATTAGAAACGAGAGGTCTGTTTCATGCCCAGCTGCAACAACAATATTAAATAAGTGAATTAATATGCACTTACACACCCTGCGTTTCAGGCTCTGCTTTTCACACTATTCAAATGTTAAAGGCCACTATTTGGGTCTCTGATGATAGAATTTAGGCATATATTTTTTTGGCCTTAACAGACCTGCTTGACTTTTGCAAGAATGCTAAATCCATCTATGTGAAAAGAAGAAGGTTTGGTCCTTTTTAAATGGAAGGTTTGAAGCGCAATGAGCATTTTATTTGGTTTTGAAAATGGTGATCCTGTGTTAGTCAATCTGCTTGCTTGTGCAGATTCTCCATGATTTCTTTCCTATTCCTGATAGAATATCAATGTCTACGTGTAAAAATTTAATAAATCTGTGCATTTTTCATGCATTAGAAGAAATTACTGATATCAGTAGGGATTTTCATGGAGTTTTATATTTCCAGGCTCATATAAATCCTAAAAAGGAATCACACATTACTACAAAAGATCTAGTGAGAAAGGGATTTTCCTGGGTAAGACTACCTGAATTTACACTTTTAATATTTTTCTTACATCTGGATACTTCTTGAAGTTTTAGCAAAGTCTTCCAGGACTGATAAAATAACATTCAAATGAGGCACCACTTTGCAACTATTGAGGTTTATTTGAGTGTATCTCTCTCTTGAAGTAACCTTTTGTCAAAGTTGGTTTGTAATGAGCTTC
>VZTY01003822.1:500434-511870 GCA_013400935.1 Turnix velox
AAGGTGGCCATGAAGTCCCAGCTCTGTCCTCTGGTCCTATTACATCTCTTTCATTAGGACAGCCAAAGCAGCTCTACTACTATTTAGCAAAATTGTAAGGTACAGACAATTGCATTCCCTGCATTCCCAGTATGTCTTTGGAGAGTGGAAAGAAACAAGGGAAGAGATAAAGTCCAGACCCTGGCCTATGGTTTCCTCAAGTATGCACACTAGAATGAATTTAGCTCTGTGGTAAAGACAAAGTGTCCTTTGGATGAAGGCTTCCAAAGATACATTATGATTGATCAGAAATTCATTAGAAATTTGCCATGCATGTTTTATTTTGAAGCTGAGAAATTGTTTTACCACTGGATAAATTTTCACTGGAAGATATCTTTTCTGTCAAGAAATCTGCTATCTTGTGTGAAAATGGAGCACCTGGAAAGCCAGAACTTTCAGGTCTGGATCTAAATCTTATAATCAATTTGCCAAAAAGTTGATTTGGAAGTCTCATTATTAGCAGTTTGACAGTAGTTTGAATTCCTTCTTCCTTCCCTCCCTTCTAATAAATGAATTTCCCAGACAAACAGTGTTGTAATAGTGATACAAAAGATCATCATGCAGTGTAGCAAGGACATGAGGAACCTCTACTACATCTTCCAAAACCTAGTTCTCCAAAGGTGTTAGAACTGAAATGCAAGGGATTTAACCAAGACCCTTTTGGAGTTTATCTGCACACAGGAGCTAAATCTAACTAGATACTACTACTTTTCCTTCTCTAATGGGCAGTTATTGGAAAAAATTAGATATATAAAGAACAGCAATATATCCTTCAATATTTAAAACCTCAAAAGTCCTAGATGCTTTCTCACAATCTTTCAATTCCATAATATTTGAATCATTGCTAAATTGCCATGATTTTGTTTACTTTTGGATGAATCCTGCCTATTCTGTTGTATCAGGGGATTACAATCACAGTAGTACATGTTCAGATAAGACTTCACAAATAATTGCATATTCAGCCATTTTTCATAATGAATGTGTATGTACACCTTACTACAAGGACTGCCTAAATTGTAAGGCCATAGAAGTTTCTAGAAAAGCAATCTCTTCTTACTCTTGCTGACTTACCTTCTACAGTTCAGCCTACACATCTGTGGATATGAAGTATGTGTTCATACTCTGCATTGTTATACCCTCCATGACCAAAGTAGGGATGATCTTCTCCTTCAAAAGCTGCCCATAAAAATATTTGGTTGAGTGCTTCCCATGAGAATCATGCCCTGATTAGTACTTTAAAACAATGTGCAATCACACATTCTTCAGTTAGTTAAAATTGTGCAGATCGGAATTGTTGCCCTCTTATATAATACTTTTTAGTTTCATACCTGAGAGATCTTCTCAGAGTGAAAGGAAATGCTTTGGAGATACCATGGAAGGATGTCACTGATACTGTTGAGGTAACCACTGGAAATTGTCTTCAGAAATACGAGAAACACATAAAGCATTTCTTGGGAAATTTCTGTCTGACTTTTTTATTTGATAGATGCTAATCATTTAGGGAATCAAAATAAACAACAGGCAGGACTGAACAAAGCACAGCAGCCTTGGTCATATTTCAGCTGGCTTTAAGGATTTTCCATGTCTTAGTGGCATCTCTTTAGTCCCATTATTTGAAGCTCTACATTTAGCCATTGCAAAATGGTGAGGTTTTCTTTAGGCCTTGCTGGAAAACTCCTTACTTACCCTTCTTTAAAATGATAGTTTCTGGATAGGAAAGAGCAAATAGGATAAAGCAAAATAAGAAAAGAGATAGAAGAAAGACAAGCCAATAAATCTTTACAAATTCCCACTAGAAGTGATCTGGGAGGGCAGCTTGAACCTTTACTAAATGTTTTGTCAACCTCTCTGTGACTTTCTGGAAGTGAAATTCTTTTATCACATGACCTCAGAGCAAGAAGGACTATTGCCATTACAACATAACCAATATTTCACTGTCATGCTGTTCATCACACACAGCTTCATTGAAGTTCTATATTTATTTTCTGTTCTTCCATTTTCTATTTGGAGAACTTCCTGAATTGGTGCTTTGAGTCTTTGTACTACAGATTAAGAAACCAGAAAAGTTTGATAGAGTACCTGCAGACACTTAGAATTGTAGAATCAGTTGTATTGGAAAGGACTTTCAAAGGTCATCTAGTCCAATCCCCCTGCAGTAAGCAGGGACATCTGGCACTAGAACAGGTTGCTCAGAGCCTCATCAAGCCTGTCCTTGAATGTCTCCAGGGATGGAGCCTCCACCACCTCTCTGGGAAACGTGAATCAGTGCCTCACCACCTTCATTGTGAAGAACCTCCTCCTAATGTCCAATCTAATTCTACCCTGCTTCAGTTTAAAACCATTGCCCCTTGTTCTGTCAGTACATGCCCTTGCAAATAGTCCTTCCCCAGCTTGTTTGTAGGCCCCCTTCAGGTACTGGTAGACTGCTAGTAGATCTCCTCTTTTCCAGGATCAACAGCCTATCATAATATTATCATATACCATCAATATTCTCATGCCAGTGGATTTATCATATACATATTGTTACATACTAAGATTTGAGTAACTTTCATGAGGAGTGTACTGCCTTTATGGGAACATGGGACCTTCTTCCTTTCCCAAATAAAACTTTGAGCAAAAACTGCAAATTTCATTGACAGAAGTCAAAATATCAATGATAGCTAAGTACTAGTGTGCATACAGCAAGTCTTGTTGCCCAGCAATGCTGCCGTTTTGGAAAGAGGAATGAATTCAGGGGTTGTAGGTTTTCTTGTTCATTCAGGTGTCAAATGTGACTTTACTCATCAGCTACATAAAGCATGAGAAGATGTAGGTGAAAGAGAAACAAAACTGTCAGGAAAGCAGAAATCTGCATTTTAAGCAAATGTGAGTGTTATGACCTGAGTAGATCTGTGCACCCAAAGTAGAAATTGTAGAAACCCTTTTCTGCCCATTGCATGTTATTTTCAAGAGGATGGCTGGCATTGTAAACAGCTCTTTTTCTCTTTCCGTGTTGTGCAACAGCAAACCTGCAATTGAATGTTGCTGAATATATGCAAATGGAGTAGTGTTAATTACAATTTTACTGCACTGTTTGTTTACCTGCATCAGGTATGCTTATTAGCTGAAGAATATGAATATCCTACAATCTTAGATATCCCCATGAACAAAAAGCAAACAAAAAACAAAAAAAAGACACCCAGATAAGTAATAATGTGCCATCTTTGTTTTTCACAAGTAGGACAAAAGAGGGAGGAAAAGAACTGTTGCGCCCTGTTATGACAAATGCTTCAGAGAGAATCAAAGCAAGCTTCTGAACTGGAGTCAGCCATAGCATACCTGGTACCATATAGTGTGGTGCTAGTCAGGCTAATAAGCCCTAAAGGAATAATGTGGCAGAATTGCCCTCAGGGGTGAGGTAGTATCTCTACAGTGTAATTTTCTGTATACTTTTGAAAGAAAATCAAATGTGTCTAATGACAGAAAATGTCATTTTGGAAAATTACATTTGGACATTTAGAAATGTCATTTGGAAAACTGAGAAATCAGGAAAAGGAAACTTATGTAGGAGATTTTGGGATAAAAATTAATTCCTCCAGAAAAATAGGGAGCATGCCGCTCAAAAAATAAAATCAAAGGATGTAGATACATCACCACTTTTTGTGTCTTACTCCTCTTTTGTTTTCATATCTTCTTCCAAACAGCTGGTATCCCTTGTGACAGAATCTGGCAGTATTTTTTATGTTTTCCTGCCTCCTTTTCAGGAAAAAGCAAAGGCAAAAAAAAGCAACAAACCTACACTGCCAATCTGTGGTGGGTCAGATACTTTCTTCTATCTTCTGCACCTTCCTTCTTTTCCCCAACCATGCACTGCCATACCAAGTCTTAACTCCGGCTGAGGACAGAGAGATACATCAGAAAAGGAAGAAACACAAGTATTTGAACAAGTAACACTTCAGGGGTTTTTTTTTTGATCCTCTGTCTTGGATCGAATAGCATAGACTGCCACAGTTTTTCAAAGTGAAACAATTACAGAAAGGGTAAAGAGGAGAAACATTAAAATGAAAATATGTTTCTAACTTCATCCCTCAGAGGATTTAATGAGATGAAGTATGCAGCAGATAAAGAGAAATCTACATTTTAAAGTCACTATAAATTTTTTTTCCTTTACCACCAGCAGAAAAGAACAGACGGATAACAGATAAAACCCAAGATGTTTGTATTAGGATTGAATGAAAAAATGCTTTCCCTCAAATAACTTGATGCCAGGCATTTACTGAAAAATTTTGTAGGAGATTTTTTCATTAAATATGTCTTTGGTTCAGTTCTTCCACGAAGGTATTCGTAGCACCTTCAAGAAGAGAATTATGTAACCTACCCAAAAGCAAATTTTTCATGGAAATCTTATTCTGGGAATGGAAACAGGTCACTGTAGAATATATCAACCTGTTCTACTAAAGGTAAATATTAGAAACACATTGAGACAGAGAAAAGGAGGAAGCTCTGCTGTAGCTAAGCATGTCTATTCATTAGTTATTTGCATCCATGTCAAGTATGTATAATAAGGTTAGGACCTTTTGTTTGTGTCTCATGACCACAGTTTCCATCATGCTGAGATGGGTTTTTCCTGCAGCAGCACATCCTTGCAGTGCTTGGCAGAGAAGTACTGCTTCTTTGGTGAACTGGTCACTTTGTTTCTTGGTCAGCCAAACCAAGAAGAGTGTGGGAAGTTCTGTGATTCTACCTGCTGTGCACCTGCAAAGAGCATGTCACGAGGAAAGAACTGAATTAATGTGTATGCTTATGAAAACGTAAAGAGATGGACAGATTGATAAATCACAACCATTGTACCTGAATCAGAAGAGATGCTTCCCTTTTGAGTTAATCTATTTATGTAGGTTAAATCAGTAAATAGCCATTTCGTATTAGTGAAAAAACTGACAATTGCATTTCAGAGAGAGAATGCCAAAACACAAATCAAACACAGCAGCAGATAGCTGAAGCCATGGCCACCAAAACAGAAAGAAAAAATAAATGCAGTAGCAGGATAAAAGTGGTATCCTCAGGAGCATAGATGTCTCTTCTGGAAACTTTCACAAGATACTGCAAGTGACACTCTTGAATACACCTGAAAACTCAGTAGGAGAGAAAAAGATATTTAAGTGTGTATTAACTCGTGGAATATATCATGTGGTTCCTTTTATGACTCAGTGTTCATACTCTGCGCTGTTACAGCAGGCAGTGATTTTGTTCTGTCACTGGTGCTCTCCAAACATTTAGCTGTAACCTAGCAGAGATTGAGGGAAATAATATCCCAATTTTCACACCAGCAACAGCTGCTTTGGTTAGGCAGTGCATTAAATATAGTAATTTGCCATGTAGCCAGCAACAGTGATAGCACATCAAAAAGAGATTCTGTGACATAGCAGGGATCCCTAATGTGCTACGAATGATGGATGAGCTGTTCATGCACCTCACAGAACGATGCTACTTTTCAAAATGGAAAGCGGCGTGTGTGACCATCAATATCTTACATTGAATTATTGGCTTCTGTCATGATGCCTGTATTTTAGCCAACTCATGTGGTGGAAAATTATTTTATTCTAGTGACATTTCTGATAAAAGAGCCATCAGTAAATATTTTCCCTGAGAAATGTGTTCTAGAGGTTTACAGGTAATAGCAACAGTCCTTTGAAGAGCCATCTGTGACTCATAATAAGTAAAATAAAGCCATTATTGAACAAAGATTGAAACATTATTGTGCTTGTGTTTATTTGGTCTCTTTTTCACATGAGCACTCTCTATGCCAAACAGCAAGATGGATGGTGGTTGTACCTATGCAGTATGTTGCCTGACTAAATGTTACTGTTGCCTTCTGTGCCTTTATTATTGGTGAATTTTAGGTGACCTCAGTTGACAAAAGTGATATGATGAGCCACGACCACTCCTGCCCTTCACCCCAAGCTGCCAAGAGGATTTCAGTATCATTGTTGGTGTACTTCTGCCTGTGTGGATTGTAATGAAGCACCATCTGACAGGACAGCAGCCATGGCAGTAAGTGGGCTTTCCTCTCCATAAGACAGTGAGGAAATTAAAAAAGCATTGAGGCCTTGACTTGTGTTCTGCTTCTCATCTCATGCTATCAAGTGCTATGTCATACCTGAAATGCATTCCAAAATTCAGTTAGTCAACCATGTGAAAACACAAGGTCCAACGAATCACATGAGTATTCACTACGGTTGCATCTGGGCAGTGTCTATAACCACCTATGCACATCTTATGAAAAGTGGATCTAGTTGAAATCAAAGCCTAATGGACAACAGTATGAGATGAAATTCGTGCAGAGACAGTTGCAACCTCTTCTTCCTTCAGTCACACTTCTTGGATGAGTTACACTAGCACATTTATTTCAAATTAATTGCATTGTGATCTTTTCATTGGTTGTTGTGCAGTGGCTCTGTACTTTCTCTGTAGGGAACAGTTCCTGCGACTTTTTATCCTTTTGTGTCCCCCACTGATAGATGGTCATCAGCTAACATCTGGAACTTGCCAAAGCAATCCATAGCGCTTGACCCTTCTGAATAGTGGCCACCATTAACAAACAGAGTTTTATGTGACATTATGTTTTCTGCGATCTCTCTTTTGCTTTTAGTACTCTTAAATTAACCCCAGATCACAGGACTTCCCATCTTGCCCATACTTGTGGCCTTCTTTAATGATAAGTATCCCTACCTCATACATGCACTGTAAGTAAAGAAACCATATGTCAGTTATAGCAGGCTGTTGAAAAAAGCAGACTTACCTGCTATCCAAAAGACAATAGCAGTTAGTACAGAACACGTTTGGTATTATGGCACCTATTTAATGTAAAAAAAAATATTTTTAATTAATTGTTTCTTCAACACTAGAAGTTTTGAATGCTTAGTCATTAGCTTTTAGAATATTTGGAACTTAAATGAACTTTTAAATTTTACAACACCAAATAACTCCATCTGCATCAGTACTGGCATGTATGAGTGTCACCCAGATAATTTCTGCCTGGGCTTTGGTATATAATATGAATAACATTTTGTCACTTGTGAAATAAAGCCGTTTTTATAAAGTTGAAATTGGATGCAAACTGCTTGCTTTTTTTTTTTTTAATTTTCCTGTAAATAATTTGGCAAGCCCTATTCAAGAGACACAGCTACTACAGTCAGTATCAAGAAACGAGATATCTATCAGCACAGCAGGGATGGACCAATTTAACACAGCAGATCTCCTTTGAAAAAAAATTTTCCACTTTCTCAAATACTAGACAAACAATGAATTAAGCACTTCTTAAAGTATTTCTTAAAGTGTTCTACCAGCAGTTCTGTGTCATACATTTCTGGAGTTTTATTTTCCCGTAAAAAGTTATTAATTACACAACTAATGCACCCTCTAGTTTTTTTACTGTAAGCCTGTTTTCTAGAGGTAGCATCCTACAGAATCAAAAATAGTGACAGCACAGTACAGACATGCTTGGCCACATGTTCTCAAACTGTAGCAAAAGCCTGCCAATTTCTGCCTCTTTTGAATTGGACATAGATGATAGCTCTAGCTTTCTGAGCACTAGTCTCTCCAGAGATATTCTTTCCTTTCATCCTAAAAAAGCTTTGCATCTACCAGTCCACTTTTTCCAGATGAGGATCTTTGAAAACAACAATACCACAGAAATCATATTCCCCATTTAACTCAGGTCCTTCTTGAATCTCTTTCTCAGACTCCACTGAGAGGCAGAACAGGGCAGCCTTGTGGACTGGACAGGGGCTGCTGCTCAAAACCATGCCATCGAGTTAAATTACTGGAAAAGAAATTCGAGTTCATCCTAAGCTATCTAAACAAGGTGATATCTCCTTGCCAGTGCATTCCTCACTTGCCCTTGGCGTGTGCTGTTTGCTCTAAACTTCTCTGAAATTTGGAAACCAATGTGAGCAGATAATAGAGTCATGAAACAATCAGTGCCTGTCCATCACCATGTGACAAGTGAACCTGTATTGAATTTTACCCTATTAAAGGATTAATAAAAAATGAAAATTTGAGGACTTTAGGCTAGTTTAGAAAAATAAAGCCTTAGTCCATTATGCAAGTAACATGCTTTTCTTTGTTACTACTAATTACTAGATATAGCTGCATGTTGTGGGCACCACTAAACATGTGTAGCCTTTGCTTCTCTGATTATCTTCTGATGAAGGCCTAAAGTCACTGCAAGCTAGAGGGAGGAAAATTCATTCCCAAAGGTATTTTAATTATACTTATGTTTGTTTCCCCTAAAGTATAACAGGATTTGTAGTTTTTCATTGAACAATCCAACAGGAGATAGAAAAGAGGGGCAGTGATAAAAACAAAGCTTAAGTAGCTCATAGTAAAATTCCAGCATACTCAGAATAAAGGGTCTGACAGCCATGCTGCAATGTAGCTGCTTCTCTTGTCTATGACTACCTCAGTATTACTTTGTGCTTCTCCCATAATTTTGGTTGCACCAACCTATTTGGTTCTTGTTATACATCTAGATGATAAACACTCAGAGGCAATGCTTTTTTTTTCCCTAAAAATACAGTGTTTGGTAAAGTCGAGAGCAAATACATGACCAGGGTCACCAGACCTCACATGTAACTCACATGTATTGTCATATTCAAAAATACTTTTTGGGTTTGAGTGATGTTACATATAGCTTTGCCTTGTTTTTTTTATCTACATAATGTTCACTCACATTCAAAACGTTCACAAGAACTTTCAAAATTCTGATGCTGCAGTAAAAATAATAAATCTTGGAAAATTAATACATTTTCTTTTATTATTTGCCTTCTGCAGGGCTCATATTTTCCAAATGTGTTTCCATAATAAATCTGCAAAGCCACTACAGATAAACAAAAATAGAACTTCTCCCATGTTTTTGCATTACTTCTGTAACTGAGGAGGTGTCAACTACTGTAAAATTTATTATTCTTCTCATAAGGTTTGGCAATATATCAGCTCTCCTTTCATCTCAAACTCAAAACACCAGTAATATTTCCATGCATTCATGTTGCCCTTTCCATATTTTATATTTAACTGAACGAGTTATAATTGTCTTCTTTCAATTAAGCAGAAATAAAAACTGCACTAATAGCACTGGTGGGTGCACTTGGCAATGCTGCCCCCCACAGCTCCTCTGCCTTTTTCTGCAGACTGATGAAACAACCACGCTGTAGAAGTCCTAAATGTGCTCTTCCCTTGGCTAAATTAAGCCTCTTGAATTCCTCTGAAATTCAAAGCTGCATAAGAGAAGCAAATAAATCAAGAGTGGTGCAATGGCATTTAGCTACCCGTCAGCACTATAAACCACTGCTTGCCTACCTGCTTAAAAAAGTTAACTACTTGTATTCCTACCACTCTCCAGTCTGGGCTCCCCTCCTCTGAATCCCAAGTAAACAGACCAAAGAATTAGAACTTGTGGTAAATAGAGTTCAGGCTTATATACCACTAATTACTTCTGAGAATCTTGGACTGCACCTCAGCTCTGCTGTCAGTGTCACTAGTTAAAGGTATGCACTTGAGATATTGTATTACCTGCATTCCTGCCATAACCAGGTGATGTGTCCTATAGAACAGGAGATGATTGCCTAGTCTCCTAAGATTGTTTCTATTGATTTTGATTTTCTCAGCAAAGAGTAGATAGGAGATATAAAAAAAGTATAAGGACAATTGTTAATTACATTCCTTATTAGGAAAAATTATTTGCTTCTCTACTTCTCTGTACTCTTTATTTCACTTCAGGTTATTCAGAATCATTTGACAGAGCAAGTATTTTGCTGATGCCTGAATATAGTCAGTGCTATATGCTGTATTGCCAAAGGTAGACTGTCTCTCAGACTCAGTGTCTCATTTAATGAAGAGTAAACTTCTTTTGAAGTACGATTTCCTTCTGTGTGACAGATACTCCATACCAACCCTTGTAGCTGCTGATACTCCTGTAATCTTGTGACTGGCATGTTACTGCTGTTCCAGTTCCTGTGATCATACATGGGAAGGGCAGTTCAGACTTTAGGATGACTTCCACTGCAAGGGAGTACATTCATAGATTGCCAGTGAATTGATGCAATGAAGGTTGTCTTTGCATTCTGTTTGACCAATACAAGATCTCCAGATACATAGAAAAATTATAGAACAAATATCTTGCAGATGTATGTTTCATAAGAAAGAAGTTTACTAGAGATCCTGTATTTTCATTATGGAAATTGTTTGTTGCTCTACATTATATGCTCTGAATAAGATTTAACTTGTTTTTGTACAAGTCTTTAAAAAATGTCTTTGCCAATATTCACCATATGACATCAGAAAACTTAAAAAGAAGTTAACTTGATTCCATGAAAGAGGTTATTTGCCCAAACAACTTTCTGAAAACAAACTTTATGTAGAAAGATTACAATACATACCAAGTGCTGTGACAGCACTCTATTTGTTTCTCCCTCCTTTCCCTCTCTGTCTTCTCTCTCCCCTCCCCCTTTTTAAAGCTTGTTAATTCAGATCAATCTTTCAGTGGTAATATTGCCTTTGGGTTACATGCCAGCCTATGGAATTATACATTTGAACACAGGGCCAAACTAGCAGTTATTCCCCTGCCACTAAAGGTGAAAAGGTTTCTAGTAAATCAGGTTACTTTTCCACAGGGTAAGCAGTGTTAAATACAGTCTCTCAGAGTACTTCATCAATATGATTAACCTATTGGCATTATAGTTATCAAATTACAGTATAAGAAGTCATAAAGTTAAAAATAAATCTGTTTTCCATTGAGAAAATCTATTTAGGTGGGGACTGCTATATTAAGAGCTTACAGAGTTTATATAATAGCATCATAGTTCATGGGCAATCATTACCACAATGGAGGTTTTCAAAATTAAACTTGCAAGAATATCTTACAGATGAGTTAAAAGCTCTCAAGGGATTCAAGGTACACACCATACAGGGTCATCATCTTATTACTACTACCCCTATTCATAGAATCATAGAATGGTTTGGGTTGGAAGAGACCTTAAAGATCATCTAGTTCCAACCCCCCCTGCCATGGGCAGGGACAGATCAGATTGCTCAGAGCTCATCCAGCCTGGCCTTGGATGTCTCCAGGGATCCCATCCTCTGGCCAACCTGTTCCAGTGTCTCACCACCCTCATGGTGAACACTCAAATCCTTCCATTTTTCCCCTCAGTTTGCCTCTAGGCAGGTTCCACACACCCCTCTTTTCCCCCCATTTACTGCTTCTGGCCCACACCAACCCTTTTCCAGCCCATTTTCTCCCAAATCCCCCACACCTGGGCTCCACTGGAGACTCCTTCCCTCCTCAGCTGTTCCCAATCAGCCCACTCCACCCACTCTCCTATTTCACACCAGCAGGGAAGGGCAGCAGCCACCATTTGC
>VZTY01003822.1:512224-560293 GCA_013400935.1 Turnix velox
GGTGAGGATATGCCTGGACTGTCTGGGTAAAGGGGCAATGATGCATGGTCAGATGACACATAGAGTGGCACCCTGTGTGTGTACTCCTTAGGCTACCTATGTAGTCCCCAAAAATGCAGAGTAAGCCTTCCTGGCAGTAGAAGCTGCTGACAGGAAAAATTAGGAAAATTTCTGGAAGATTTTCTAGCTAGGTGGTATTTCAAGCTAGTGCTTATTTCAGAGAAAGTTTGGGGAGCTCACAGGCATGGGGAAATATTCCTGTGTATAAAAGTTTGCTGTTCATATAACTGGTTTTAAAGGTGCAGTTTGCTCTTTACTTTTGATGCAAAGTAGCTCATTACTTTTCCTCCCATTGTTCCCTGTACTCCCTGTAGCCCTGTGGTTCCCTGTCCCTTTAGGCATTGGCTAAACCTCAACAGCAGATAATCTCATACAGAAAATGTAAATGAAAAGAACAACAGAGTTCTTTTACTATTAGGAGTATCCAAGCTGAGAAAGATTGCAGAATGTGGATTGTGGAGATATTTTGTAGACACTTTGCAACTCACCACAAAATGTTCACCTTGGGACCCTGGTCCTGGTAGCTGAGTTAAATGGCTGCCCTAATTCTACCACCATGGCTGCACCAGTCTCTTAATGTACCATAAATCCAGTCAAGTACTTTGACCTCTTTATTCATTGTCACTATAGCTCCCAAAATTGTCCATTCTAGCAAAGGGCCCGCAGGACTTTGGCTCTTTTGACAAAAGTGGGAGGAAAGTAGGTTGATTTCCTGTAAAATGTGGCGGTGCTGTTACAGAGGTGGTGAGGAGAAACTGGAACACAGATGCACACCAAATGGGATGTTCATTACTTCCTACTATATGCAAATTATTCATATGGTTTAATCAAATACATTACAATGCATTAAATATGTGGTGCTTCCATAGAATTTTCTGTAGTGTTAATGCATGCCATGTTTTGTTACTTGGAAGAGTTAAAATGAAGAAATGATGAAAAAAAGTAATTCTGAATGAAGAAACCTAATGCTAGTATGAAAGTTTTCAAGCAAAACATACATATATATTGCATTTCCATCATATTCTACCCAGCAGGTTCAGTAAGTCAGCTTTAAATATGGCTCATGCTCCTGTGCCATCTTTTGTCTGTGATATGTAAGATCTTCCAACATAACACTTAGACAATGAGGAGGCCACAAATCACCTTAACAGATGCTCTTATTAAGTCAGAGTGCTTTTATTAAATTAAATATACTCTCTTAAAAATAGAAGTACATGAAGGTTCCAGGCAGGACCTGAACTCATACAATGAGTTCTTGCTTGAAAAGGTGCAAATATCTGTGTACTCAGTCCTGAAATTTTGACTGCTATTAAACAGGCCAAATTCAGTAATAAAATAAACGTATGGAGAGATTAAACTTCAGCTCCCTTGAAAATTTTGCACTCCATGATTATTTCACACCTAGAAAACACAGAAATGGTGTGAATTCTTGTACTTTTAGTAGATTCTAATTAATAAGTTGAAATTTTTAGAGTTACTTAGCCCGTATTATAGCTCAAATTACTATGACAATAAATTTTATTACCACTGCCAGCATTATACACTATTAAAAAAGGTGATAGATTTAAATATTTAAATATTTAGTGTGATAGTTTAAAAAATATCTACCAAATTGAAATTATTACATTGACAATGTCAGTACAATGTTGAAATTACAAAAGCTGTACTTTGTAACAAGATCTTTATAAACAAGAAGCAAAAACTTCATCTCTTCCTTCTTCCTACCATCAGTTAGTATCATGTGCTTGTAAAGAAAACTATCAAATTTATACTTGCACAATTTTATATTTACCCGTGAGAAAGCAGGTTGCTTTCTTTCTCACTACTTAAGTAGAATGGTTCAGCTACACAGGTTTTCCAGCACCTTGAAGTACTTGCTCAAACTTTCTAACTTTTTCTAGGACTCAATGTTGAAATTATCCATGGCTGCCTCCAGGTTACCTTCAAGCCATTCTACATGCTTTACAATCTTATTTCTATGGTAATAAATGTGCCCCTGCATAGTATTCTTCAAAGAAGAATTTTTTTACATAGGCTCCAAAGAACAACTGCAATGGCTAGGACCATTAAAAATTAATACCTGAAGTGATATTGAGTTTCATTTATCTTCCTTATTCCAGAACTTATAGACTATAAACTATCCTATTCTTCTGCTCAGGTTTTCCATTTCCCTTCACTTTGGTGGCATTCATTGATCATTCAGTTTAAGATGAAAAAAGGAGTGGTGCCGTTTACATTATCTAGACCTTCACAGCAGAATCTGAGTATGAATGTTGTAGAAATTAGGTAAATACTTGATGGGCTTCGCATAAACTAGCACATCAGAAACAAGTCAGCAAAAAAGAAAGATTTCAGATACTAGATGTTGCTAAAGTTTGGATGCCCTAGGCTATGTCTACATTAGCACCTAATAAAGCACAGTAGGAGCTGTTGATCGTAAGATTCTGACATCCCCACAATATGCATTTCAAGTGCTTTTTTAGTCCTCTTTTCTTTGATTTTCCACCTCTGTTCTCAGCATTCTGAAGAACATCTTGCCATTACCAAGACAGAGAAAGATTAGTGGAAAATGGAAGTTAATAAAAGCATTTCTAGAAACAAAATTATTATTGCATTGGCTAGATTTTTCCAGGAATCCTATGTTCATTTGTGGTCATACCTGTTTGAAACAAAGGTGCACAGCCTAGAAGATGTGCAGGGAATAATCATCATGTCAGTGTGAGAAAGGAGATTCCCACTTACGGAAAGCAGCTAATAGAGCAAATTAAATTTAGCCAGGCAAGACAAAGCTGAGCAGGGAAATTGTCTCTCTAAATGGATCAGAAAGGTAAACACTAGCAAGAGAACAGTTCTTTAAGCTTAAGGACAATGCTGACACAGAACCAGTAGGCATATCCCACGTATGAATACATACAACAGTATTTAGTGGGTGGATAACCATCAGAAGAGTGACACTGTGCAACAGATTTTTATCACTCAGAGTAACGGGTACAAAGAGTCAAACATTTTTGGTATCAGCCTTATATCCATCCTTTGCATGGATATATGTATGAATGGTGCAGATGCTGAGGGTAATCACCTGCAGTTCTGGTACAGAGATAACTCTTTAGCTCTGTGTGATCATGAGTGATAGTTTGCAAAAAGAAAACACTAGATAACATCCATCTGACTCCACTGGGTGTACTGCTGTGACCCTTTTGTTATCTCAAGACCAGTGTGAGGAAGGCTGATTTGCCTGGTGTTTACATAAAACCCAAGATCTGACCCTTGTTTATGGCTTCTTTCCCAATAACTGCATTGATGCTCGTAGTTTTCTCTGAATTACTGCCTTTTGAAAGGGAAGCCCTGATGTGAATTGTTCTGGGCTATTAGCAAAGCTGGATAATTTGGCATTTGGATGGACTTGATAGGAGTTGAGAGAAAAATTGTGTTGTTGACTATTACGTATCAAATTTTATGACACATGAACAGCATTTTGTTCTGTTAAATCCAACAGATTCTGGGCAAAAGATTTTTTTAAAGCTGAACTGTGGATATAAAGTACTCAAGATTGGTAAATGTTAAATTAAAATTATCATCCAATGAATCTACTTTGATTAGCAAGAGAACAATTGTCAATCTCTTTCTAAGCTACTGCAAAAATACTTTATATTTTTTATTACAGATTATATACATTAGTGCTGAAGGATTTGAATAAAGATTTACACAACCTACTCAGAAGTTTTTATCCTTGGCCTTTGGATGCTGCAGTATTTTATGGAATAACTTATTACAGATGGAAAAAGTCAGTAGTTTTGTACTCTGAAGAAAGATTTAGGCTTTATGGGAGTCAGCTGAATTTTGTGAGCAGTTGACTGACAGCAGTATCAGGAGGTATTTTTTTCCAATTCTCTCTTATCTAGATGAACTAGATGAAGAGTGAGTAGGTTGATGAGCCTTCACTTCTCAATTGTGCTAGACTAGACAACTTTGAAGATAAATGTCATTGGAATGAAAGCCTCAGATGTACAGGAACTATGCTGGTATGTTTGAATTGTCCGGGACTCTTGAATAATCTTGAAATACCAAGTAGAATTTTTTCCTTAGAATCATTTTAGCATCATGTTTGCAGTGGCATGAAAGTCTACAGAGGGCTCTTGAAATAGGGAGAAAATGACCAGTAGTTTAAAGAACCTAAATTTAGGGTTGATCTAAGTTCTGAGGTCAAAAGTTTCCTCAATTTTTTACCAATGGCAGTCAATCATATAAATTAAAAACAATGTGTTCAGATAGCTAAATGCCATATGATAACTATCCCTCCTTTAGAAATACCCAGGTGAGGTCAAAAGTTGCCTTTCTTCATCTACATGGCCTGCTAGCTGTATTTTTTTCTTCTTTTACCTTAGGTCATAGCAGAGCCCAAAGAAGAATTCCATCCAAAATCCATGTCGCCTCAAGAAAGTAATTTGTGGAAACTAGATGGCAAACCAATCAAAATGTCTCATCAGCAAAATTAGTATTTATGAAATTTGTGATGGAGCAGAACTGGCAGAGTGATTGCATTATAAACATTCAAAATGTAGGGGGAGGGAACAGAGATTTTGCTCATTTTCCCTCCCACTGCTAAAGCACTGTATTTAATTGACTTACAATTTTTCCCCTAATATATTTCTTTATGAAACCTGCCTTGAGCAATGGATACATGATTGTTCACCGAGGGTTGTGCCTCATTTGTTCCTGTAGATTGTGCCTAATTAACGCTAACTTGTCTGTACATAAAAAGTACAATAGGCTGTCCTTTCCAATTTAATTCCGACAGTTTAATCGAATCTGTATTCTTTCAAAAATAATTAGATCATTTACACTTCATTAACATGTAATGTAATGTTGAAGCATTCATCATAATGATTTCTTATTTTTCTTCTGCAATATTATCTCCTCTAATGAAACTGTTAACACCATGCATGTCTTAATTAGCTTTATCATATCATTGACGATTTCACAGAGAGCTACATTTTTACAAATGAAATTAAATTAGTTCAATAGGTATAGCTGAAGAAGAATATGCTCTATTAATGCAAAAATATTAGAAACAGTCTTACCTCTGTGTACCATCTAGCAGTTCCTAAAGTAATTCTTTTCCATCTCTGTCTCTCTGCAATGTTCAGGGATCACTTTTCTCTTTCCTTATTATAAACAAAGTAATGATAGGATTCTCTCAAATATATTAAGAGAAACACTGATCATAAGAATAGAGACACAACAGTACACTCCTCCTCAATGAAATCCCTTCTCTTTTGAAAGGAATTCCTGCACATATCTTGGAGTCCAAACCTCAAACACTTTTACAGGTGTTTGTGGATTAAAGCTGTGAAGGCTTCTTTCTCTGTTTCATTTCATGGAGGACATATTCACAGCATCTATGTTTACAAGCCTTGACCCTGGGACCACTCATTTTTGGTCTAATCCTGAATGTTGCAAAGAAGCCACTATTCCACGGGGCCTAGAAACCTCCATGTTAGCATACACATTCCAAGCAGAATTTACAAGCCATTCACATTATGATGTCATAACTTGCAGCCAAGGTTGTATTTGCAAATGTTAATACAAAATAAATTGCCATGAAGCATCTCAAGGGAGGTACTGAGTACCCATAACTTCAGAGGAAAGACAGTGACAGTGTCATGTTCATTATTTCATAGGAAGCGCTTTATACCTCCATGGATCGAGCTTTAAACTTGCTGAGAGTCCTAAAATATTTTAGGCACAGATAGGCTTCTTTGTCTTAACTCTTGCTGTCTTGCCAATACTAGTAATGCGCCATGTTTACATCCTACTGTGACTGAAAGAATATTAAATAATATTGTGAAGCAAAATGAAAGTTGCAGTCATTTGTTAGAATTAAATATACAGATTTGTTGCTTTCAAGGTTTATCGCCTCTTAAATTTTATTCCTAATGAACACTTTTACAAAATAATTTATTCAAATAATTTCTCCTGTGTGAAAAAAATGGAGAGATTGTGAGTGAAGATTGGGCAAATGTGGGAAGAATCTTACTGATATCCATGTGACCATGTCTCATCCAGAAGTAGACACTGGCAAGTAGTAACTAAGATATAGTTGATACATATGATTCACAAATGTATGTGGAGGACTGGAAAAAAATTTGAAGAAGAAATTATTCTGTAAATATGAGATTCCATTTGAGAACAGTTTATAAGCAAGCTAGAAGGCTAAATTAAACTATTTTCTATAAACAGATTGACTAGCACTAACTACTTTTATTCACCTTGCAAAACTGAAGCAGAGATAATTCATAAATAAAGAGAAATGAAGACAATTGTCAAAGGTTGATGTACAAAGTCTGTTAGACCATTACTGACAAAATTGATAATGATAGTACCTTCAAGTCCCAGAGGTCTCATCAGCCTTCTTAAAGAAAATGCTGCAGATCACTTTTGATAGATTTTAATACACTTTACTAAAATCCATGGACATAATATAGATCAGCAGTCAAATTCTGACCCTTTCATGCTAACCTGCAGTAGCTTTTAATTTCCTTAGTCCTATTTTATGTTTTAAGGAATTATAGTATGTACTGAACTCTTATATAGTATCATTGATTTTTTTTTTTATCTTTTCTCACTAACATTTTGACTGTAGATCTTCAGTTTTCTTGATGCTGCTTTTTTGAAATAGTAGGTTTACTAATGCAGCAGAATGAAGTCATGGAAACAGGTTTTTAGCCTACATTTTCAACATTAAGCACGTAAATAAAAATTTCCAGAAAAAGGAAATAAGTCACAACAAAATGGCAAATACTAAGTTTTAAAGTTTTGACTGTTTGGGTTTTTTCCAGTACCAAAGAAGCTTGAGAATATGGAGTTTCAAGTGTACAGAGGCAAAAGTTAAGTGAAGAAGCGCTCCCATGTTTCCTTTTTTTCAAAGTTCTAGCCACTTTAATTTATCACTTTAAAGTAGTTAACATTGCTTGGAACTGCTACCACTGAATATTTGTTTTGTTAGTTTTCTGTTATAAGCTATTTTTATAATGTTTGATTTAATTTGTCATTTTATCATATTCTTAGGAAAGGATCTATCTGAATTGGAGTTCCAAGAATTTGCAGATAACTAAACATGCACCTTAAGAGGGAGGAAGGAAATGGATATGTAGATATTAATTCTGAAGCAGAAAAAAAATAAATACCAGCTTATCCAAGTCTAGCACTGGCAGAAAACTTCAATTGCCCTGGTGGTGGTGTAACCATCTTTTATTATTGTAGGCTCATAGACTAATCTATTTTTAAAAAATCTTATTAATTCGCTATGTGCATTAGGGGGGAAAAAAGTATAAATATATTTCTACAATGGTTTTATGTTGGTTAATCACATGCAGACATGCAAGCAATTGAGATGGGTAGATGGGAGATTTCTGTGGCTCTTGTAGCCCTTCTAAGATACTGAGCAAATCCTCTGGTTCTTTTTTTCTTCTTTTAGATCCTGATCACCATGTTACATGAGTGTCTGCTAACTTGTAATGGTTTTGGTCCCAAATACTGACAATTTGTTTGCATCTATTCTACTGGCATAGTTAGCACTTAAACATGTATGGCAGGCAATATGCTTACACCTGTAGCTATGTGGTGGCAGATTTATAGAGGCATCACTGATGTGTCTGCTTTTGTACTTTACCAGGCTTTCTGCTTGCTGCCCTGCTAACATAGTAGGCAGAGCCTGGGAAGCTCCCACTCTCCCAAAACATCCTGGACTGCTGATCAAGATGAAGAAATTATGAATATTTATTCTGTATTATATCTTGATAACATCCACTGGAGCCATTGCTCACTCCTCACAATTCCCATTTCAAAACATTTTACAATGTAGCAAAACATCTGATCCAAAGCATATTATTTGCAGAACTAGAGTTCAAGTGCATGATATTTTTTAAAGTTCTCACACCATGCCATGTAAATGAGTAAGCATTATAAACTCATTTTTCAGCAGTGAAAACTGAAATTAATATTAAAAGCCATCTTCGGACAGAACTTGAACTTAGATTAACTGTAAAAATGGTCACCAACAGCCCAAGCTGTCATTACTTCATTAGGGAATGGTAAATTATGGTAAACTGAAGAAGTTTAGGCCTGTATCATGAACATACTCTCAGTAGCATGATACTCAAACTGTGGAGTACCTACGAGTGAACAGATTTCAGAAGAGCCTCATGAGATTCGCTCAGGCTCACTTCTCGAGCCTGTCCAGGACCTTCTGAATGGCATCCCCTCCCTCAAGTGTGTCAGCTGCACCACTGAGTTTCATGTCTCCCAGAAAACTGTTGAGGGTGCACTCATTAATGATGACACTGAAATCTCCTAGTCCCAGCAGAGACCCATGAGAGACATCACTTGTCAACAAACCCTGTCTAAACAATGAAATGTTGACTACTATCTTCTCATCCCACTCGGTCACCAAACAGTTCACTCATAAGTACATAGTTAAGCACAGGAAATCAGATTACAGCCGTTTTCTAAGCCATGGAAAGAATCATCAGTGCAAGGCAAATAGCTAATATCAGTTTATGTACTTTTCAATAAATATGTTAATTTGTCCAGTGAACAGATTTGAGAATGCAGTGTTATTTTTGGTACTGTATTTGTGTAGTTAAGGCTTGATCCTCCCTTATCAAAGGGGTTATAAACAATTAGCATATCTGAAAACTAAAACTCTTATTAATATGCCTGAGTATTGATTTAGAGCTCTGTATTTCAGTAATCACCCCTGGCCCTCATCATATTATGTCAATTTACAGGTATTTGGTATATTTGTGTTTGGATTAAAATTTCTTTTTTAGTATCATTATTCTCCTCCAATTGTTATCTTTCAGATGCTACATTACTAGAGTTATGTTCCATGTCAGGTATTCTTGCATAATGATTTCTATGGCAAACTAAATTGAGTTCAGTTGTTTATACAGTATCTATTTGATTTATGTCTATAATTGTTTGTGATTGTCTTTATGGTTGTTAGCGTTAATTACAGAATCAATAAAAAAGATTTTTTAGTGAAATGAATATATAGAAAAACACTCTGTTATAATATACATGGTTACTTCTATAACACAGTATCAATATTCTGAATTACTTCCTTTTCACAGACTTATTGTGAAAATCTACTGGTAGATACTTAAAGATACATAAAGGAGCCTTTTGCTTCTTTTGTAATGTAACTCATAGGAAAATCTTTGTTTTGCAACATTATTTGTTATGGAACTGCAAGTCTAAGGAAAAGAACCTGTTGCTCTGCTCTCAAATTTTTTCCCAGATTTTTGATTCTTCTTTTTCCTCCCCTTGTACTCAATTCATCCCTCAGACTTCTGGAACTATGATGCTACTCCTAAAGTCATCTGATAACAACAATGTCCCTATTGTGCAACTTCTTAGTATTTATTCCTTCAAGCCCTAGTTTGCCAATGAACTGCAAGACCTTCTGAGTTACATGCCTAATCCTTTTCCTTCATTGCTACTAAATAGTAAATATTTTTCTGAATGATTCCCTTAAAGTTCTGCAACAAAGTGTAGCTTTGTTTCCCTGTAGCTGATACTGCATCAACCTCCCAAGCAGCAGAATCCTCCTTTTCTGAGTCAACATTTTTGCTGGGAAAAATCATCAAGTCATAGAACAACTGGAGTTAGGAGGGAACTCCAGAATGTCTGTATTCCAACCTCTTGCCCAAATCAGATGCAAATTCCAAGTTAAATAATGTTCTTTCGGGCCTTGTCAAGTTCAATTTTTAAATTAATTTGGTTTTGAGAATGATCTGAGACAAACCCCAGACCATACATTTTAGTGAGTTTGCTAAGAATGTAGTAGGGCATTATATTAAAACTTGCATCTCCTCCCAGAGAAAAGATTGCTTAGGAAGATACTGATTATCTGTTTTCAGATGGTTGGTTGGTTTGTTTGTTTTGGAGTTTTTTTGTTACAACACATCTAAAATTATTTCTTCTTTTTGATCTGTGTCTCTATGGCCATTCTAAAACATCTGCTAAATTCAGGGGATTTGGGATTCATTTTGGTAATTTGGGTCTTTTTTTAGTGATCAGTTCAGGTTTCTCTCCACTTTTTGCTCACCTCTAAACTACATTGTTTAAACTGATACTGATCTACTTGTATAATCATACTGAAAGAGCCTGCTCACCACCCTATCACTGGGAGCTGCACTAATAAAAGAGGCATATATCCCAATTGCTTCTGAGATTAGTCTTTTGGCCACATTCAATCAAAAAGACTCCTTCTCCTACCCCTGTAAATCCCACACTTGCCTCTCTCCCTCTCTGCCTCTAATGTGCCTTCCCACTGGGATCCAGGTCGAGCACCCTCAACTTCTCTGGTCATGGTGTTGCTCACAACAAAGAGAGACAATGCTGATATTGCTGTTCTGTAGTCAAAAAGAGTTCAGAGTTGGACAGCTTGGCTTCCTCACCTACCCTGCTCTGGTCTATCAGTGTAGTTGAAGCAGCTTTGACTTGGGGGCAAAAGCCCTGGGGGTGGAGACAAAAGTGCATTTCACCTCTCCTTTAATCACTGTTACTGGCTGGTGTTTTCTGGCTAAAAATATCTGAACCCTCTAATCAGTTTCAGTAATCAGAGCCCAGAGGGGTTCAAAGCAGCTCAATACGTTAGCTCAAAATGATCCATAAGCTTGACCCACTCTGGAGCTTGTAAGACAGATTTTGATGAAATAGCTAAAACATGATTCATTCCACATCTGTTATGTTACAGGTACTTCAGTCTCTACCTTCCCAGTCAGGCTCCTAGGTATTCAATCAAATTATTTTCTATCATCTCCTTTACTTTTATTGAAAAAAAATGTATCATACATTGCTAGAAACTTCTCATACAAAAATACAAAGATAGGTGAGCTTTTATATGGTCCCAAGTAGCAGCTGTTACTTCTTGAATCATAGCTGAGCTGGTTTGAGTCCAAGTGGACCACTGATGGCTAAACCTCATGTTGGCTTGGTTTCTATGACTGGAGTGCTTTGAGCTAGCCACAATAAAGCATAGAGATGTCAACATCTGCAGCATCAAGGCGAGGTAACAGTGCAGGCACAGCCCATGGACAGCAGGGTGGCATGGCCTGGCACAGCAGAGAGGTAGATATATCATATCTCTGCTCATCATATCTACACATCAAGGCAACTTTTCTCTCAGTAAGAACACAGAGCAGCAGCATAAAATTTAGGGAAATCTCTTTTGTATTATTTAAGTCAGGCTTCCAGAGGAGTTGTCTTCCCAGCATTGGCTCTGCTATCAGCCAAATTGCCCTCTTAATAAATAAAAAGCACACTTTGAAAATACCCCAGAGCAAGGCAAGGGCTGAATGAATCAGTTTGATAAACCTCATTTTAATCCTCTCCAGAATGTCACTAGGCTTTCCCAGCCAACATTTGCTCTATACTCTTTGCACCAGGTTGTCACCTGTTATGCCAGTGTAATTCTAAAGTAAACTACAGGGATGTTACTACAGTCTTGTATTTGTCTGACTGCAAGCAGCATCCAGCCATTTGACTGCAAGGTATGAAGGGGAGACAGACTGCAGAATCATTTGCCTGTTGGACTGGTTAAAGCTGAGACAGGATTGCTAAAGTGATAACAGAAGAAACCTGAAAATACTTTTTCCAGTGTTCCTCCAAGAGTTAGCTCCCCAAGTTTTATGCTGCCAGCAGAAGGTGTCTGGCAAGCTCACTCATCTTGCCCTGAGTGAGGAGGGAGCCAGCAGCAACGTGATGGGAGCAGCTACCTGGAACTAAAGGGGGATTCATTGAAATAAATATGCCAGGGGGCTTGGAAGGCTGAATTGGCTGCCATCTGAAGGGATGGCTTCACGGCCTGTTTACACACATTGTTGAATCCAGAGCATTGATTCAATGTTTGATGTGAAAAGAAATTAAAGCCCTGGTCTCATTAGATAACCGGTTATGGTTAAAGATCACAGGGAGACTCTCTCTTCTTTTGTATGACACTGAATGGGTCTCAGCAGGCAGCTCCTTGTGCACAATTGATTTCAAGCAGAGTTTTGTCTGAAAGATGCTTCTAGATTATGGCAAGAAAGCATTCTATAATCCTTCTGCCAATGTAGTTATGTTTAACAGACATTCAACTCTTATCACTGATTGATAACACTTAACTCAAAACATATTTAAGCTTTAGGAATGTCAATATTTTGCCGCCAAGTGAAGGTGACCCTTGCTCTTCTTGTTTGCTAAGTGTGCGCAGTGGTTTGCTGGTAAATTTGTAAGGGTGGTTATGTGGGCAGGCTGTTATGGATTTGCTATCTTAGCCTGAAGTGTTTGCTGCTGATTATGTGATTAAATCAATAATAATTTCTGTTTGGATCCTGTGCTTCTGGATTCATCTTCTTTTCTATGCCGTGGAGCAGAACAATGGGCTCCCGCACTTGAGCCTGAAGAGCTTTGTTGTTAAAGAAATGCCAAAGGTATGGCAGGTGGCTTCCAAATCTCTTTAGAAAGCTAAATATTATAACAGCTCTACAGGTAAATAAACACATGAGGCCTTTGTGGCAAATGAGGTGAACATGACAGGTGCAGAATAGGAGGCTCCTTTTAATCAATGTTACTGTTTATTCTGGCTTACCTGAAGTAGTGCATATCCTGCCAAACTGCCTTCATTCCATATTAAACAGATATTCTTTTATTCTGATACAGAGGGAATTTACATTTAAACAGGCACAGCACTCACATTCACAGCATATGGTCATTCTAGCCACCCTGGCGGTTTTACATTACAACACAGGAGGTCTGTGTGATGCACTTCACAGGACAAAGAGGATTTCCTCTCTCTTTCTCTGTCTCTCTCATTTTCCTTTCCCCTTGCCCTCCTCCCTTACCCCTTACACACACACACGCACATAGAAACCTCTACAGAGCAAAGTATATTAAGAATTCCTCAGAGTTCTGCGTGTAGTATGAGCAACAGATCTGAAGCAGGGAAAAACAGGCTGTTATCCTTAAGTTGCTCTAGGCTCACAGTTGGAGGGGATCTCTTTTTCTTTTTTTCCTATAGCTTCTCTCCAGCAAAGGACACCAGCACAGCTATTTATAATAACTCATGTATTAATCTGAGCCACATTGGATGAATCTTCAATTCTTGGAGGGGGATCTTCCCTTAATCCCTCTTTCCAAACTCCTTAGTGGCTAAAGGGGCTTTACCTTGCAAGCAACTTTTGTGCTGCTCAAGCTCTCAGCAGGAAAATCTGGGACAATTCAATGTCCCAGCGGAAATCACTGGGACACCAACAGATCTTTTAAAATCAGAACATCTGGTCAGTCACCTTATTCCATATGGGCAAACAGAACTTTGTTAATCAGGCTGTGTTAGAAAACTGATTGAAACCGAAGGTAGTTTAATGGTTATAGGATAGCACTTGGCTAATGTTTTAACACTGGGAGTGTAGCGTACTGTGATGGACAACAACTGTGCTAATCAGTTCTTTTAAACAACAAATTGCTCGTAGCAATGTTAAATGTCACTTTTTAAAAATGACAAAGCAGCCTCAGGGAACATGCTATTCTCTGTCTGAAAGAGAGGAGTTTCCTAAGGTGATCTATCACCAGCAAAAAGCGCTGTTCATTCACTGTATTAAATTAGTACCGGAGCTCTGGCTGAAGAAATTAATTTTAACTAATCTCAGAACTTTTTTAGAACTCCTACAAAGCTCTCAGGTCAGAGTCACATTGACAGTACTCTGGGCAACATAGGAAAAAATAGCTAGGGATGAAAGAGTGGTGAAAAACATCCAAGGGTAAAAACCATATTTATTTGAGTAAAGATCAGAGAAGGTCACATATCCTAGGCCTTTGAGGAAGAGGTTTTGCCTTCTACAGCATCAAATGCTATGATGAAACTCACAGTAACAAAATATAAACATAGAAACAAAACTACAGAGCAAAGGTTTGATGAAAAGCATATAAACCCTGAAAGTGGAAGACTGACAGAAAAAAATGATGTTCAATAGTCAAATGCAAATTTTATAAATATCAACAGCATAGCTTATTCTTGCCCCTCCTCCCCCCCATTTCTAAATATGTTAAAAAACTTCAATTCCATATGCATGATGCTGGCTTTGAAAACATTTGTAGGTGTGTAGTTTTGTGCTATAGATGTCTACACAAAGGCCACATCTGACCTGCAGTGCAGAAAGCTGACTCTGGTTATCTGTTGCAATAAGCGTCAGACCTAGATGTGTCACACAGCAGCCACTGGGTGTGATCTTTGTTAACAAAGAAGTACTTCAGGTGTTCCTGGAGCATAGGATTATGTCTGTAGCTGGAAAGGAGGGGCAATGAGTCTTCCACTACCAAGTCCACTTCGTGTGTTTCTATCAAATTATGTGCTGCTCATAGGGAAAATGAAACTCAGGTTACTGCAGGTGTTCATAACAATGTTCATAACTTTAAAAGCTACTTTGTAGTGAAAATAGTAAAATCAACCAAGCCTGGGGCAGACAGAGGAAAATTCATGGTTTCTTAGCCTGGGTAAGATCAATGTTTACAGACAAAAAATAAAGTAAGGAGAGAAAAAGGAAGAAAGGAATGCTTGTCCAGGCTTTTCTGACTGTAAATTGTGGCCAGCTTCACTCAGGTCAGTGGGTTTGAACCAGTGTATGATTCAAATTGATCCTATTGAATTCAGAGGCACAAAAATATTTTCAGAGAAACTTTAAGAGACATTTTAAGGGCACTGACAATAACTGTCAGACTTGAAGAGGAATAATCATGACTTGGTAGTTTCCTACTGCTCCAGGTGTGAAGTTTTTCAAATAAGATAGCAGTGCAAAGGCTTTGGTGCAGGCTCCAATGGAAAATTCACAGAGACAAATGGGCAGAATCTAGCCCTAGTGATGAAATCAGCTTTTTTTGCAACAGTACTAACTGTGTTCTTGAGGAAATACCAAAATCAGGCTAGCAAAAAGTAACTGATAGCAAAAAAGTTTCATAGTGAGGCAACAGTGGGAAGGACCCATCTGCAGGCAGCTAATCTGTGAAAATTGTGCCTTTCCCGTTCCTCCTGCTGTGCTGATGGTGGATATCTGGCCACCTGAAACCCATACAGCCCCAGAGAAAGGAATGGCTGGAAGCCACACACAGCTGTAGAATCATAGAATGGTTTGGACTGGAAGGACCTTAAATATCATCTAGTTCCAACTCCCCTGTCATGGGCAGGGACATCCTGCACTAGATCAGGTTGCTCAGAGCCTCAGCAAGCCTGGCCATGGATGTCTGCAGGGACCATATCTCTGGGCAACCTGTTACAGTGTCTCACCATTCTCACTGTGAACACTCAAGTCCTTCCATTTTTCTCCCCAGTTTGCTTCTAGGCAGGTTCTGCATGCTCCCCTTTTCCCCCATCTCCTGCCTCTGACACACACCAACCCTTTTCCAGCCCATTTTTCCCTGAATTCCACACACCTGGGCTCCACTGGAGACTCCTCCCCTTCCTAGCTGTTCCCAGTCAGCCCCCTCCACATACTCTCCTATTGAACACCAGTGGGAAAGGGCAGCAACTACCATTATGCCCCCCTTGGGGCCTGAGGGATGCTCCTCCTGGTGTCTCTGCTGCAGGACAGGCCACTGGTGAGTTCCATTTTCCAAGGGGACATGGTGGGAGGAGAAAGGCCGTGGAGCCTGCTGGCCCCCCACCTGGTTAGGCAGGGGGAGGGGTGGGAGAGCTTCTGACTGTTTGCTGATATACAAAATAAAATCATCTTTGTTCTCCTCGTTGATCCTTTTGTTGTCCTCATCTCTTGGGCAAGAAGTCTCATTATGCTAGTTATTTTAATTCTTCCATGTAAGTGCAAGACATACTGTGCGGAGGAGGATCCATTCCAGAGTGAAGGTTGCATTTGGTCTGCCATTTTATACCGTAGTGTATTTTCCACTCGCATGATGTCTTTAGCAGAAGCCCATGGAGAAGAATGGCAGGATCTAAGAAATGTCAGATCCTCCAAAAACTACTGATATTTTCAATCCTGCATAGAAATCTTTATTTTGTATCCGATAATGCGATATCCACAACCCCCACTGCAAACTACCATGAAGGGAACAGGGTAGCTAGAAGCTGCATGGTTTCTAGTAGCCTGGAAATCATACATTTTCTGGGTGAGAGTGCAAAGGGAGGTGAGAGACTAATAATAGTACTTTGAAAAAATATCCTTTCTTTCATTTATTTTGAGATTAGATGTATGTACTGGAGGATTAGCCTCTTATTTTTTCTTTCTCCCCTTGGTTATTCTGATGCTGGGTTGCTATCTCATGAGTCTAGCACAAATGTAAATAAGGGCCAATGGTACTTCATTCGTTTAGCATCAAGCTCTTGAAACACTACTGTTCTAGCTAGACTGATGCTGGCTTTCTAGACCAGAATTATCCTTTCACTAAGTAGTAAGTCAGGCAGGAGTCCTGGGCTTTGATTGTTGAGGGATGGATGATTTTATATACTGAGAATTACTCACGCAGGTGAATGAGAATTCTAGGAATCACTTTTAAGGTTATCTTCCCTTAATTTTTTTTAAGAGAAAAATCATCTATTATCTCTATGCTTTTGGCCATAATGAGGGGATTGCTTAAGTCTTTGCTAATCCCAGAGTGAACCAGTTCCTAAACTTCTTTGATTTGGATCTTTGATTGGTTTGAAGCATGCTTCTCACGTGCTTCTGTCCCTCAGCCAAGTAGAAAAACACAGGATAACTTTGGGTCTACAGAAGCTCCATTCTTTTTTAGTAGGAGAGCTTACATAGCCACTTGGGGTCCAGATGCAGAGCCTGTCCTGTGGGAGTCTTGCCTCATATGACTGTTTCTGAGGGCAAAAAGGGACAGTAAAGGTTCATTCACTGCATCTAGTCAGGGTTGTAATGTATTTCTCCACATGTATACAAGTGCAGATGTTTGTGTATGTTTGAATGCCAACTTTTCACAGTTCCCACACTCTTAAGATTTTTTGCATTACATTTTCATTGCTTCAGATAGAGGCTCACCACTCTAAATAATTCCACCCCGGACACCCCTCCTCCCTCTATAGCTTTTCGTTGATGTTATACTCATTTTACTCTGAGCAAGCTAGTTTGTTCCTGTCCTCTGAGGAAGTTCAAGGTATAATGAGAAAAGCATCCGGATTAATTAAGCAACCTGGTGCAATTCCCCCTCCCCCACCTCCACTGCTCTTCCATGGACTAGATTGGATCTAATCCAAACCAAAGCAGTCCTCAAAGTCAGTCTTCAGACGACAGTCAGTCCTTTCTGCTGACAACCTGAGAATGGTTTTACTATATAAATGATAAGAAATACCCTTGCTAAGACAAGAAGCCCTTTAAAGACATTACTGTCACCTTCTCAAATGTTTGCAGTGACTCCAAGCTCTTTCCAAATACTGTACAACATTTGCAAACTTTTCTGTTACCAAGCATCCCTGTGAAATGTGATGCTTCAGAGTATATGAACTAAACATCCACAGCATCTGATTCTTCCAAATGCCTTAGCACCACACACGCAGCAGCACAGACAAACTCTTTCCACTTTATTTATAGTAAATTTAACTTGGGCAGCACCAGATATGTCAAATTACCTTGCTCATGAATCTTCAAGAAATTATTGCACTCTCTATATAGTGCCATGTCCTTTAAAACGTGCGAGGGGGAGGGAATGGTGTTCCCAATTGGGGAGCTGCTGTTTTAATGCATGTAACTGATACTGATTTATGCTCTGAACAGAATTTATAGCAAGACAGAAAAGGTTATGTTTTCATTGAAAATTTACTTCTATCATTTTCTTTAAGTCTATCTTTATGCAATCTCAGCAACTGTCTCGGTCAACAAAGTGAGTCACTGGGCTGTAAATGAAGGTACTGCTGCAAACCGATTTCATATTCCCTTTCTGAAGATACAAACTAGAAGATAGTTGCAAATTACAGCTGAGAAGTGATTTAAAATAGAGGGTATAAATATATTTCTGCATCACACATTCATATTTTAGATTAGGTTATTAGTATGTCATGCTTGTGGGTTTCCTGCCTCTTACACAAACCTCTTTATATTCTCTTCTATAGGCAGTAGATGTGATACACAGCCGGCTCAGACAGATAAAGTATTAATGCTTTGGTCACCTGAGGTTACTAACTTTACTTGATGTGACAGGATAGTTCTAGGTTGAACAAGTATGTCCTGGATACAGAAGGGCAGATAATGCATAATGTTCTTGTTTTGCATAGCGGAACCATATCATTTTATGTCACGGGGAGGCAGAAAAGCCCTAAAGATAAGTTTGAACGGAGGGAAAGCACAAGATTTATTTATTGCTATTTTCTAAAAGAAGAGTCTGCAGAATTAAGGAACCTGGGGATCCATTCTCCAGCTAAAATCATTAGAATCTTCAATAAGCATCTGCTATTTGGCACTCTATCCATGCCTCCTACACAGCAGTGTCTCTCTGGTCAGGTGACTTTTGCACATACTTTTGAGGCTATTGATTGGTAGCAGAGCATCAAGCCATATTGTCCTGTATCATCCCACTACATCTCATGTGACAGCCATAGAGAGGGAGGACAATAAAAGTCTTCAGCAATGGTGACTGCCTAAGGGTGAAATGGCAAAATGACCCATTCTTATGGCTGTCTACTTTAACAAGCTGGGCTGAATCCTGGACTTGGCTCTGAGTGGCAAAGATTTGCTCTGCCCTCTCCTCAGACTAGTCAGTGTGCTGTGACAAACCAGGTCAAGTGGAGTGGGTAGCATGCAAGTATCTCTTTAGTGAAATTCCATCACCAACAAAATTAAAATGGGAGGGAATGTTTTACAGCAGTAACTGCAGCTCTAAGCCCAATGAAGTGTAAAACTTCAGTGGACCAGAGCATGCTGACTTTTCCTGAATAATTGCTTTTAAAATACACATTTCTCCACATGAGAATCCTTTAACAGGTGTTGAGTTTTATGCAGGACTCAGTAGCAGAAAGCTCCACAGCTGCATCTTGGCAGATGGGGAGCTGCACATGTCTGCAGCAAAAATGCACATCTGACAGGACTGAGGATTTGAGTTGCAGTTCTAAAATCATTCTCTAGATTTAGACATTCATGTTCCACTGACAGGAGGGGAAGTTGCATTCTTCAAAAGGGGTGTACAAAGCAGGTTGCAACATGAGATGACAGTAGCATTTGCCAAATCACTGGGCCACATGGCCAGCAATTACACATTCTAGAGCTTGGGGTATTTTTCCCAAAAAAATGTACTTCAAATACAACAATAAAGTAGAATAAAAAAATGCAAATGCCAAATGTAACATTTCTCATAACTTTATTGAAAGGGCTTACCTTTTCTCTACAACAGAGTAGACTAGCTTGAGTATGCATATGTTTGCCTCATGATTCTGTTTTCCAGATCTCACACCTGGACAACGTCTTTGACCATGATTCCCTGCATTGGAGAAACACACAGAAGGTGCCAGTGAGAGCTCACAGTGATGCTCAAAGAAGTCTAGATTTGGTGGACTGTTTGTGATCCTGACCAAGGTGGAACTGAACTCTGCATCTTGAGATTAAAGGCTGGAGTATAAAACCTGCAGCATCTCTTTTACTAGTGCGTGTTCATACCAGAGTGAGTTTACTTCGAAAGCCACAGCACATGTCACTCTTCTCTCATTCTTTTTTATACAATGGTCCCCAGTTTTAAAGGCTTTACATCAGACTGCAATTAAATGAAGCCTCATTGTGTTCTCAGTTCACCTATATAACATTGTAAATGATTGCTGCATTCAACATAACTAAGGTTTCCATGTGTCAATCCATTAGTTCTTCCCTAGTTGGAGCTCATTAAGTAGTGTATGACCAACTTGCCATCCAGAACCCTCTCAGCACTAGCACTTTGTATCTGTAGTTTTCTATGCCTTTTAATATAATACATTGCTCTACTGCAGCATCTATCTCAAGTTTCAATGGATGCTAAATCGTACTGGGTGAAATCCTAATTTTATTTCTTGAAATGGTCAGGAATCCTTTTGCTATAAAAAATAAGTTTCAAAACAGCCTCTGCAAAAATATTTCAGGGAAGCAATTAGGCAAAAGGAAAGAAGGGAGATTATTTTGTGAAAATTCAATATTTGCATGCTTTTTGTGCTTCAGCTTATTCTGTTCAAAATCAATACAGCCAGCTCTGCAACAGCTAACTAACAGGCAAGAATTAGTGCAATCAAATGGTTAAAAGTTAATTGAAACCAATGTGTGTTGAGATCATAGTGTGTTTTGTTTAGGTTTTTCTTTTTTTTCCTCAAGCAAAGTGCTATGTGTTATTCAGTCACAGAGCATAAAACAGGTCAAAGTCAGCAAGTCATACAGAGAACAGGATTAATGCACTATGGTGCTAGTGGGCTAACGCACTGCAGCAGCACACCGGTGGCTAAATATTTAAATTATATGTATGTCAGTGTGCAGAACAACTTGAAAGAAACCTGCCTTTTCCTTCGTAAAGTCCGGCTGTGAATTCTGAATAACATTTGAGTTGAGAACACCACCCCCTCTGACTATCACAGAGCTAACCGGCCTATTGTCGTGCTGCTGCCATTTTCCCCCTTCGTTTTTTTCTCCCAGCATACTGGGGGTATTTTCAATTAAGAAGAATTCAATTTTGAATCACAGTTTTGCAAAGGGCTCAATGCTAATGAGTAAACATAGAAGGACTCAGTAATAATAATTCATAAGCAGCAGGAAAAAAAGCCCATGTTTTGTTATTGAGCTGGCTGGAGCCAGTTCATTTTATAGAATTTCATGCCAGCTACACTCCATAAATTTTTCACAATGATCATAAAATACCTTTTTATTTTATTTTTTTTCCTTTTGTTGCTCTCCAGAGTTTATTCATTACACATGAAGCATATCTGTGCTGTGAAATCCGTTACTAAATACCTCAGGACCTGTCATGCCACTGTAATTTAAATTGAATGTAACAATAATCCAGCCCGATTGCCCAGCTCACTAGTTAATGAGAGGATATTTGACTCTGTTAATCACCACAATAGCCAGGTCACATTTCCACCATTGCATAAGTAAACAGATTAACCGGCATGCAGTGCAGCCCTAACAAACGGCTCGCTGGTGACATTTGCAGCACAGCAAGCTGCAGCCTCACCATGAGAACAAGAAATTGGCTCTGGCATTAGAAAACACAATTTCAATAATATACATGACAACCAAAAACTTTCAAAATAAGTTTAGGTCAGATATACATGTGTTAAGTGAATTAACCATTCTGAGCATGACACCTGAGGCAGGCAGGTTGTTCATCATGTGCATAGAGACACACAGTGAGCAAGTCCAGCACATCTCACATTAAAGCTTTGCTGCCTGTCTCAGAAGTAACTCACGCTGTAGAGATTTAGGTGAATTGATTTTTATATTATGTGAGATCTGGCTCTCACTGTGCAACATGTTACAATAATCAGGTTTTCTATTTTGTTTCTTTTTACCTTGATCTTGCACCAAGCAAAACTCTGACCAACTTCTAGATTCCAGTGTTAGCTATCTCTCAGATCACAACTTTTTACTCTGCATGTTGTGGTGGGTAAAAAACTGACAGTAAATGCTGCAGTAGGATTTCCTCTTGTTGGTATGTTAAAAAAGAGAGTGGAAAAAAGACAAAAAGAAAGAGCACCATTGATGCTAAGAGCTGAAAAGATTCAATCAGGTGAGATCACAGGCTTGCTATTGTACCACAATTTTTCCAAATTGCCCTTCCCCCTCTTAATCCACCTTATGTACCTGGCAGCTGGGATAAGTGCCGGAGTGGATAATATCATTTTGTTTTGTCCTAGCAATATGATGCTATCAGGGGTTAGCTGTGCTTTTAATTAAGGGAGAGCACCCTAACATGTTGGGCAAATATATGTAATAAATCTATTTCTCTACTATCTGGAGAGGAGGACTGCAGAAGCTAAGATCTTGAGGCTAAATCTAGGCCTCTGTGATCTGTTTTGCACCCAGGTGTTTCTCCTCCTGAGGAAATGCTCTCTTTTAACAATGAAAAGGTTATATATCCACAATGACTCCTGTTTTGTGCATTTTATAGGGGGTCCGAAGTCATCACGGTCTCATCACATTAAACCTGCCACCACTCAACCTTAGTGGCTGATATGTTTTTTTGACACACAGTAATCCCAGCAGGGTTACAGCCCAGCAACAGAGGTGCTCATTGTATTTTTGCCTCCTGCTGTCTACTTTTCTCCCTCCTGTTGTTTATTTTGAGGGACAGCAGAACAGGAAGGAAAAAAAAAAAGACATTACTGTGCAGCCAGTAGTAAAACTTCTTTTATGGGCTGGCCTTGTAGCCTAGTGCAACTGACACCAAGGATTTGAGAGAGGATCCCAGTGAAGCAATACACACAGCACTCCCTCAGCTGCTCGGGCTCATGACCTGAGGGAAGCGCTGAAGGAGGTCTCCTCATATCTTTGCTGCCAGAAAAATGATTGGCTCAACACAGGTTCAAGGATGAGAGACACCAAGCCAGGGAAGGAGAGGGACTTCACTTACTGAGTGGGGCTAGGAGGACAAACCAATTTTTCTTGCAGAGAAAGAGAGGCAAAAAAAAAACATAAATTGAAGGCAAACATTATAATAGGACAAGAGAATATATCATCAGCATGCAGGCAGGTACCCAAACAGAGTTAGAACATGTTTTTCCCCAAAGAAAATGCTCACAGTTCACATCTAATCCAATGCCACTATCACATGAGGCTAAAAACAAAGCAGACTTAGTGGTTTCACATGCTTTTATGTAACCCTATAATTTTTTTAAAGCGCTTTGTTTCATAAAATGAAATTATGTAGGCAATTAGTCTATACTGTGCACTAACCCCTGTTATGCCTTGGCTAGGAAAGGGAATTAAAAAGAACAGAGTTATTTCATTTTAGGAACAGGTTATTGTGTATGCCTCGTAAGTTTTTCACTTTAAAGTGTTACATTTATTATACAAATTAAATATGTCATTGGTCTTCCCGATTAATGCTTTTGAAAACATTAAATCATGGCTTAGACTTGGATATATCTCAACCCAGAGCAGAAAACTGTATTTGTCACGTGGGAAAATAGGTAAAGTAGAAGAGGGCGGTGACTTGGACAGCTGGAGCCTTTTATGTGGACACTGAGGGCAGCTGTGGGCTGGAAACACACTGAGAGCAGCTGTTATGTTATTGTTTCATCATGGCCCTCTGAGAACCTGACTCACATGTGACATGGACTGTCCAAGGAAAGAAGGTAAGGACAGAGCTGGAAGGATATAAAGGCATCCTCATAGTCCAAAATATTGGCCACCAGCTCCTGTAACCTGCTTCATACTCAAACGGGGATATTTCAGGTAGAAGAGGACTGCCTGCATCTGACTGACCTGAGGGAGGGAAGAGAAGATGAAGCTGAAAAGGACTCTGAAACGTTCTAGCATCACAGTGGGAAGTTGTTTTTTTCTTGATATTTTTATTTGTCAGTCTGATCTTCCAGCTCCAACATATCTCAGCATGGATTGTACAAAGGGCAAGCAGGTCATACTAGCTGGCTATGGGTGCAAGGCTTTTTCCTGGACTATGTAAAAGGAGTCACAAAGACCTGCTTCATCAGTGAAAGTGGTGCCCTCAGAGTTGGAATTGTTTGGTTTGCGTGGTTTGATGTGTCTCGATACATTTCTGCTCTTTTTCTGAACTACAAAAAGGCTTGCAGAGCAGCCTATTAAGGAAGTTTAAGCTTCTGGTGTAAATTCCACTCTGATACACTAGGAAGAAAGGCACAGAAGTGAGATAATAGAGATGTATTGGATATTTCACCATTAAGAATTCACCACACGGAGAAGACAAGAGTAGTAGAGTTTGCTGGAGCAACATAAGGGGATATAAATGATAGAGAAGTGGGAATCTGAGAGCAATGTTGGTCTTTTGGAAAATCCTAGTCAAACTTTATGTTCACGTGAAATGTTGATATCAGCAAAACAGACATATTCTAAGGTATACTGGCTTCATCATAGGCTACATTGCCCTACTGCAAGTTCTACAAATATTTAAGCCCTCCATATTTTCACTCCAGCATTAGAGGTATTCATATAAATTCTGGTTGGTCTGGGATGCTGTCAAAGCCTCTTGTAAATGTCATGTCTTTAAACATGTGGTGATGTATGTTTTAGCATGATACATTCAGGCTAGTTGGCCCACCCACTCTCTATACTTGGCACAGCCCTATACTTCCATAGCTGGCTAGTTCACTGGCTGTGTCTATTATGCACAGCATAACAATACCACGAGCATGCTTCCAATAGTACAATAAAATGAAAACAGAAAATAAAAGAATAGCTAAGTGGTATCCCCTTATTGGCCATGAATTGACGATTAGGAAGGTGGATGTCATCAGCTTCTAAGAAGAGGTCAGATTATAGTTATTTCCTCCAAGATAATGAGTAACTTTCCTCACAGGCTCCATTCTAGTTCCCAGCACAATCTCTCCTCATTAGACAACAGCTAAATGAAGTTCCTCTTGTATTACTCAATGTTTTGAAGTTCTATGTATCTCATATATGCTTTTGTTTGAATTAGAATAAGGAATCTTAAACAAGCACTCTCTGAAAATGTTGATACTCCTGAAACACCTCTCATATGACTTCAAGCATTAAATGCTACGCTTTTCCAGGTCTAAGCAGGGTTTAGCTTGCTCCACGTGTTTTTCTAAGTACTGAAGTAAAGAATCCAAGAAATAACAACACGGAAGAGTAGACCAGGTGGAAGGAATCAAAATCACAGAGACCTCTTCAGTATGTTCATGCATTCAGTTTCTGTCAATGACACTTGACATTCTAGTAGCAAAATACACCATGATAATTATAGGTGTCTGTGAAGGGCAGAGTTCCAGAGAGCTTCTCTGGCTACCCATTGATTTTTCTCTTCAGCTTATAACCACTTGCCTACATTCTTTAAACTTTCACAGCATGGAGACAGTTGGTTTCCAGTCTGAACAGAAATTTCTGAGGATGATGAAATGTCAGATGTTGCTAGCTATTTATGTTTAGCCTAGGCTTTTTTTGTCTGCTAGCCTTGCAGATACAGAGAACTTTCAGAAGAAAAGGCAGGTAAGTGGACAAGTGCCACAGTTGCACCAGAATGCCAATAGTGGCAGACCTGAGCACAGTGAGGGTCCTTGCTTGACCATGTGTCCTTGAAAGCAGGAACAAAACTAATTGAATCACTGGGGTGATTAAAAGGTAGTGGCCTCACGCTGAAAACATGGAAATTGACCTGCTTTTTATTCCCTTAACTTTCCCCAAGGTTGATTTTCATGGTCCCTGTTGCAATCACAGGCAACTTTCTAGGCTGCTGTTTTCCACGATTTGACAGAAGCCAGATGTGCTGGGTAAACGTTATGATGTGGTCAGCAAGAAAATATGCAGTATGTATATTCTTTTATCACAGTCCCCTAACACTGGGTGATGTTACATACCACCAGGGGGTATGTTTGTTTTGCCAAGATGGTCTATAAGCATATTTTGTGATTACAATATAATCTCTTTGTAAAGATAAAGCATTGCACAGGGTTGTGAGACTTTCTGGTGGGGGGCCATATGCACCACAGAGCTCAGCTGAGATAGGACTGGAGTTAGAACATTTGGAATGTAATTGCTTTGTGTCAAAACGTGCACATAAATTTACATCTGCATTTGATGTTTTACTGATAAAAAAGCAAGAATTTGTGTTTTAGTGCTAATGGCTTTGCCTGAATCTCTTTTGTTTCTGAAGTTACAGATTGTATACAATGTTATTTTAAAGTGACTGTATATGCACAGACTTGTGGTGGCATTTTCAAAAGAGTTTAAAGAGCTCTGTTTTCTGCCCTATTAGAAGTCTTCAACTTGGCGTTCTCAATTCACAGCTCACTGGTCAACCAAAAGGAAAAGGATAGAAATTAATTTACAGCCATACCATCCTTTCCTCTACAGATGGGTCTGAGCAGCAGGAGATGCCTAATTTGTACCATGAAAAGCTACCAGCAGTAATGTAAACAGTCAACATTATTCAGAGCTTCTGACTAATCCTTCTAATGCTCACCAGCCCACAGAAAGTCCTATTCACCTTTCATCTGGCTCCATGGCTCATGTTCTTACTCAAGCTGACCTTGGAGACAAATTCCTCATGTGGCAGTACTTCTCTGCAGTTCTCCAAAATCGACCCCTAGCTAGAACAGCACAATTAAGTAAAAGAATTTGATGCTACCCATTCAGAAAAAAAGTTACAAAGGAGAGGTATTTGAAAGTCAACAAGGCTGGCAAAATTCATTGATTATAAATTATTTTGTTTTGGTTACATGATTTAGATCACATAAATTGACACTGCAGACATTTAGGACAGAAGCTGTGACTGATTTAATTTCCTATAGATTCTATATAAACAACGAGAATGTGCCCCAATTCTCATCTGAAATCCTCAAGCAAAAGACCAAAAATCAAGGAGTTTGGTCAATTTTATAGATCTCTGAGAGAGTAGTCCAAGCTCATCTCTAGCTGCCATATTTTCTACAAGGTTTTATTATCTGAAAAAGAGATTATGCCAAATTCAGATAGCTTGACTTCACGTTTTTTTGGGTTTAATTCAAAATTTCAAGGAATTCAGCTGATCTCATGTCTTGTGATGGGGTCACCTCAGATATCAGCCAAGTCCTCACTTGCTACTCACAATGGGATTGGAGCGAGAACTGGAGAGGCAAAACCAAGAAAACTCATGGGTTAAGTTGAAGACGGTTTAATGGATGAAGGCAAGCTGCACATGTGAGCAAAGCAAAAGAATTACTTCACTACTTCCCACTGTCGGACAGACATTTAGACTCTTCCTGGAAAGCAGAGCATCATCAAGCCATGACTTGAAATATCTCTTCTTCCTCCTTCTTTCCCCCAGCTTGAAATATCTGGGCCTATCCCTTTAGTCAGTTGTGACCATCTGTCCCAGCTGTGTACTCTCCTATCCTCTTGCCCACCTTGAAGCTACTCACTGAAAAATGGGGGGAAAAAAACCCAAACTGGTTCAAAACCCAAACCTCCCACTCTTCAAAGCTGCCCAAGAACTGCATGGCAATAGCCAAAACACTGATTTTAATCATAAATCCAAAACACACTGCCATATGGGCACAGAATCTGATGATAAAGAGAAACAATTTGATTCTGTAATACTATTTACTATGCACCCCAATATTATGTATCTTGAAATATTTGGCTTGAACTTTAAGGCTGTTCTGACTTGTGCTTAATTGTCTACAGCAGTCCCCCAAGAACTATCTCAGGATCTAGATATTGTCCTGTTGCAAATACAATTTACCCATGCCCTGTTCCTAGATAGTGGTCTTTTAGTGAGGAGCTTTTTAACAGTTTGTTCGGAGAAGTTGTGGATGACTCATCCCTGGAAGTGTTCAAGGCCAGGCTGGATAGGAAAAACCTGGTCTAGCTAGCCCATGGCAGGAGGATTGGAACCAGATGACTTTTGAGGTACCTTCCAACCCAAACCTTTCTATTATTCTTTTCTTCTATGTAGCTTATCAAAAAACCATGCTAACCAGACTTTCTGGATATAAAGTCTCTGGAAGGCTTAGTGCAGTATCTGGGTGATGTAAACAGGGGAACTGAACATCAGAAACTGCATTTAGAAGATGGTTCTTAGGTCCTGTGCCTGGGTCCATTTTAGACAACCAAAATTTGTATGTACTACTGTCTTATTGAATTATAATAAACATTCCCATTCTTAGTAAATCTGCTGCAGGCAGATATGTGCACAGTACATGCCTCTCTCTACTAAAGTAAAAAATACCAACAATTAGATTTACATTTGCCACTGCCACAACGTAAGGGAATGAATTTTAGGATCCAGTTGTCCTATTTGATGTTATTATTTCCTCACTTCTCTTCAGCTGTTTTTTTCTAATGCATTCAGAAGGCAACAAATGCCTAAAAGAAACAGCAACTTTCTCTGAAGTCATGTGACTAAAGTCAGTGACTTGCCACAACACGGGCCTCTAGAAATACTTTCATCTAACTTGGTGCCACACATATATACTTTTTTATCAGTCTCAGAATCTGTCTAAAGGCTGTTCACAGATTGTAGAACTTGATCTAATTTGTTGAAAGGGAGAATTCTCCTGATCTGGCAGACAGTGAATATTTGGACAGAATCTGCTTACTTTACCTATGAAGTGAGTGCTTAGTTCTTAATAGTTTCTACATATAACTGCATACAAGGTATCTACAAACAATCCAGTATGTTGGTTCTGAGGCAAAAAAAAAAAGGTGTTCTTTATTTACTAGTCTCAACAACTTCACAGACAAAACAGAGACAGATAATCCAAACAGGAACCATGAGATGCCACAGCCGTGAAAGGGAACATTTTCACTCCCAATTGCACTGCACACACAATCACCACCAACAAATCCTTTAGCTATCCACTGCATGGGAACACTTTTAAACTTCACTTTTCCCTGTACTTGCCCAGGGTTCCTGTTCAGTCTTTCCAATTCTAATGATTTTGATGCAGGTCTCAGCAAATCAAGCACGTAATTAAGAGAACACGCGAATTTTTTTTTCATGCAGTTTATTTTCCCTACTTCATATTTCCCCCCACTTTACAACATACACTTAATGCAAAGTTCAAGTTTCATTCTAGAAAAGTATGAATAATTATAAGCATAGAAAAAAACAGTATTGCTGTTAATGAAAAAGGCCTAAAGTTCCACATTTTCCATTACAAAAAACTGATATGATGCCTATTTTAACTGGCAAACGGTTATTCCTTTGATTTTAGTATTCAGAATAGGTTAGGCCTATGAAAACATGATTCATAAAAAGTGAAAAGGAATACCTCAATATCGCAGCCATATATGAAGTTCAAAAAAAAGAGCTGAAAATATGATTGATTTTAGTATAGCTGAGAGTCTGAAGGGTGTTTTGCCTTTTTAATAGTGAGCTCTTTCTTACTTTAGAACTTACCTTCTGCATTTCAGCTTTGCTTAAAATGTCAGTAGCTTATGTAATTTTGAAAGTTTCATTGTTTTTTTGTAACACAAAATTGGAGAATGAATGGGGAAAACAGTTTTTTACATGAAAAAAAAAAATCAAAGATGAAGTCCATGCACTGTTATACAAGAATAAATACAAGAAAAGCTACACTTCACACTGCAGCACAAATCAGTGATTCCCTGCAGCCGTGTTGTGAAACCATGTATCACCTCAGCATTCTCAGGTCAAAAATATTATGAGAAATAATGGCAAAACACTAAATCCTGAGGAGTTCTACAGCTGACATAAGGATATAGCAATATTTTTTTAAAAAAATAAAATCTAAGTGCTGTTGTTGAGATCTTCATCACTGCTAACTTCTTGCTAATAAACTTCAGGAAAGTCATGGTTGTTTATGTAAGACACCACAAATGACAGAAGAGGTCAACAGAGTGAACTCATACTATTAATTAAGCATATCCCATCAAGGCTTCTGAACAGTGCTACTGACTCCTAATGTACCTTGTGAAGATAACCAGACTTCAGTTTTAAGCAAGGATCCAGGAGACAGTTGTCTGTAAGTAGAAACATCTATTTTATTAGATGAACCCCTCTGGTGATTCTATTTGTGAATATACACACTAAGGGCTGCAGAAGTTGAGGACAGCAGTCGAGAAAGTGACCTTTCCTGAATCTGGATCTGTTCTCCATCTCTCTTCAAATGGCCCAGCATGCAATACTACCATCACCAGTCCTGAATGTGAATGGCTTTGCTGATTTCAAACTGTGTTCAGAGATGCCTACTGGATTTCCAGGCAATATTATTATATTTATTTATGTATTATATATTATTATATTATTTATTATTACATTATATTATTTTATTTATATATTATTATATATTTCATTTATATATTATATTTATATCCCAACCTCTATATAAAGATATAGAAGAACAAACAGGTCATGGCCATTTCCAGCATCCTGCTTGTTTGCCTGAATGAATGAGAAATATCCAGTCTCCAACATGAAAAACTTTGCCTTCAATTCTGTTTCTCTCTTTAGAAAATGAATGTCAGTATCACTAAGTTTCTCTCTCCCTTTCTGTTTGTCTATTCTTTGTGCTTCAGAACATGCTTTGGATAATCCATCTGGCATTTAGAGTGGTTTTCCTACCAAAGTTTGAGTGCAAGCTAGAATAATGTTAACCTGGAGTAATGTACTTATTTTCTGTAAGAACTTTTTCTGACCTGGCCTGGTATTCCGCATCCAGCAAAATTTCCCCTCATTTCTAGCAACATTGTGCTTTGTTTTTTCATCACTTCCTTACAAGTAATAAGTCAGCTTGATGCCTTGACTGTTATCTCCCTTGTTGGGATATAGAATGAGTGGTAGCAGTAATAGCTGTATTTCAAGTTACGAAATTAAAATAATCATTTACAGGATATTTCAAAGGGGTGGAGAGAATGCAGAGAGAGATTGAGTGCAGCAAATATATGAGATGGAAGAATCAGCTGGGGTTAATTCATATTTATAGACAACAAAGAAGTGGAATTGAGTGTATTAATTTCTATGAGTATTGCATATGAACTGTTTTTACCCTCCTGATGAATAGGTGGAGAACACAGTAGTCAGGGGGATAAGCAGGACAGGAAAGAGAAAATATAACTATCAAAAGAAGAATATAGGAACTGGAAGTTATCAAACAGTTGGGAATAAAAACTACTTACATCAAGGTTTCAGAAAGGTGTGACAGTTTGTTGATTTGAGTTGTAGTAAGTAGAAAGGGGGATAATGAATAACTGAAAAACACTTTACAATCTGACAACGGGAAGTACAAACCAGAAGCAACCTTTGGTCAATTATTGAGTAGAAAATTTACACTATAAAATAATGAGGGAAAGGACACACTTGTCTTTTTGTTGGTGCAGTACTAGAAGGACCAAGATGAGAGCTGGTTCCTCGTAGGGATCCGCGTCCTGCTCTGTGATACGGCAGGCTTCGCCCTTCGGGTCCGCTCGTGCCGCTCCAGCCCTGGAACTGTCCATGGTCCTCGGGACAAGGACTCCAAGAAGGCTTTCACTTGTCTGGGCAACCAGGAACGGGTGGTTGATTCCTCTGTTTGATGGCTTGCTTCCTTTTGATACAAAGCAGATTAGCCGAGTTGGAGGTAATGAAACTTTATACATCAATTTTTATCATTTCACTTTGGGTTCTTTCTTGTGATTAAAGCCTCATTCTTAAAGAAAATTTCTTGCGGAAAATTTTGTGTAGGGAATATAATCCGTTACTTGAAAATCTTCTATTCTTTTTCTGGCAATTTAATTTTGTTTTGAAGACTTCTGCATTCTTATTCAGAGTGGATTATTTTGCAACTGTGGCAGTCTACAGTTTCTCAAACTAAGCTCAAACTTCATGAGAAGCTTGGATTCAAGCTGAAAGAGAACTGAGAATTTTTGATTTTCTTAGGTTCCAGTAATGTTTTATGTAGTCATATCCTAGAAAACACACTTTACTAGAGAGTTCATGCAGAGTAGATATTTAGTGCACCGATTTTGTGCATTCAAGTTCATTCTCAAGTTTGCTTCCAATTCCATGTTCAGAATGTAGCCTTTAAAAATTAAATTTTAACATCTTTGCATACAAAAAATAAAAAAGTTAAATATATGAAGGAGAAATAGAAAGTTACTTTTAAAACTGCTTAAATTTAAGTCTGTTCTATCATATAGTTAGACAAATTTGAAGAGATAACAAGTTATTGAAAGCTGTGATACACCACTGTGCTCTTAATAAGTCTTCAAGTTGTATCCACTTGAGTTATATTTGTCTTCCTTTCTGAAAAACTCCAGATGAAGATAATCTGAAGAAGTTCTGCTTGAGTTATGAAGTGTATATTTTCTTTGCACCTAAAAAGTTTACAAAGCTATATAATCAAAACAGGATTTTCAACGTCAAAATTCTGAGTAAAACCTTGACCTATTTTGATCTCAGTGCCTAGGGAAGAATCCATTAAAAGAAGAAAGTGATGAGGACCACCTTCCACATAGACCTATCCATTTCTAAATCAAACAAATAGTTGGAACAAGATGTTTTACAATCCACACTGGATGTACTGCAATGAAAGAGGATACCTAGGATTCATAATCACGACCCTTGGATCTGGTAGTCGACCTTGCTAGAACCACAACCTCAGGAAGACCAAGTGGCACCATAAATGATTGATCGATCATATCTGTTTACATTCACAGGATGCATTTTGTTTTTTCTTACTGAGTTACATTTGATATTACTTCTTTCATTTGATCTCTTATACTTCAGCAACTGTCATAGTTCTTAATTTACAGTATTTACCCTTTCACTTGTATTGTAGTCATTGATCAAGAACAGAAAATTCTTTTCTTTTTAACTCTTGATACTGAAAATTCCTCTAAAAGTGACCCTAGCACAGAAAAAGGAGAACTGATTTCCATTGTCAGCTGTCACAAAGTGAAGCAGGATTCTCAAGGTCCTATATAGTCAAAGCACAATGTAAAGGGCTCTACCAAGATTATTTCCTTATATGTTCTAGGAACTATGGGTCTTTTAATACCAAATTTCCAGTGTTACTGATCACAGATTTTTATTTTCATCTGCCATATCACTTCTGATAGGTAGTTTCAAATGTTTAGAAGGACATTTTTCTTGGGATATTAAAATGTTAGCTATGTGCTCCCTCAACCTTTAACTGCAAGTGCAACTTCTCTGGTTTTAGACAGTATTTTACATTGGAGAAAATTCTAATGCACCCACTATTTCCTTCAAGAATCAGTTTTGCTCAGTACGAGTCTGATGTCATCATATGACATTTTCCTTTCAATGTGATTTTCAGCTTAATTACTTTTTATTTCTTTAGAAAAACTGAGAAAATAACCGCAGGTTTAACTCAATTCTGAATACTGTTTGAATATTTAGTGTTTTGCATTGCTGAAAGATTTTGACTACTCTTGCAGTATTTTCCATAAACCATTGAGATACGTATCAACTGTTCTCAGTCCTATGTGCTATAAATTTAGGAGTTGATGCAATATTAAAAGAAGCAAATAATAAAGAATCAGATTTCTGGTATTTCAAATATCCTGGGGTAAGCAAGGTCTTGAGTACACATGAATTCTGTGGATTAGCCCTGGAAAATCACCTGGAGTGTAAGAATTTTGAAACAGTTACTTCAAGAACTAGTTTTCTTTGGACAAAAATATGTATTATTTTTATGCTTTTCCTCACATGAATACTTTAATACCGAACACCGTACCATAAAAAATATAGTGCATATCTAGAGATGCTAAATATTGAAATGTAGAATTAGAGTACATCGAATTCGTGTTCATGTAACACTAGTACTGTTAGGAATGTACATGCAGCCAGCTGCAATATATGAATCACATGCACCACAACACAGAGAAAATCTTAGATAATTATTCTCTTTCGGCCAAGTTTTACATAAGATATGACCAAAAAGTTTCTGTAAAGTTGATACTGTAGTATTTTTGCCCACTCTGTCATTGTGCATTACTGAGCAGTTACTTTTTCCAGTTAAATCTAAAATAAACTATATTTCAATGGCAGAGAACAGGAAGGATATTTTGAAAATATTTTCCATTTTACCTTATCTGGTTTCATATTCTATGAAATAAGTGGGGTCACTGGTACAAAAAAACTACTATAGTCACCATTCCTGTTCTCTACAACTACAATACAAAGTATCAAGAACTTTAACTATAGATATTCTATGGTACCTCCATAGAAAACTTTCTTTTCTCTAGCACATCACTTGGGTCTGAAAATCTTTGCATAAAAGTAATACTAATGCTTACAGTCCAATAGTATAATTGGTTTCAGGAATCCTAGGATCATGAAATCACTTAGGTTGGAAAAGACCTTTAAGAACATTGAGTCCAGCCATTAACCCAGTACTGCCAAGTCCGTCACTAAGCCATGTCCCTAAGCACTGCATCTGCAGGTCTTGAAAGTACCTTCAGGGATCATGATTCAACCAGTTCCCCTGACAGCGTGGAATTAACAATTTAAATCCATATTACCAAATAGACCCCTCTCATAAGAGAAAGATGAAAAAGAATAAGGAATTTCAGCTTTCACAAAGCCTTTGATGACCACACAGTATTCAAAGTCAGCGTTTAACAAGTGTGCGTTGTAATTTAAAAGGAGATATGGCAAGAATATGTTTAGTTTATGGGTAATGGTAGAATATGCCACTGAAGGTGAAGGAATCACAGAATGGTTGAACCTACACCCTTCCAAGTTTTTTTGTTGGAGTTTTTTTAAGGCTTACCATTTTATATTAATGGCAGACATAACTGAGGAAGGAATTATGTTAGCTCTCTTATTCAACTCTGAAAGTATGTCTTCATTCTCACCCTTAAGATGCGTAAAAACTTACTCCATTTCACCATTGAAATAAATCACACTAAATTATATTTTAATGTATTAAAGGGAAAATACCCAGTGACTTGTAATAAAAATCTAGATATCATCATAAGAAATATGCATATGTAATAAATAATCCTGTCTGATTGAGTAACTATGGAAGAGTTGTGTTGTAGGTGATTTGAAATTAACTGAGCACCTACAAAGGAGAGTCACTTTCAGACATAACAGAAGTAGTTGGTTTACCAAGGAGAGGTCAACATGGCCCACAACGTGTTGATGGTTAGCAAAAATGCATCAGTCTGTGCTGTCTCTACATGTACTCTCTACATACAAAGAAAAAAGTGACTGTGAGTAATCTCCCCAGTGCACTTCTGGGAGAAATCAGCCGATTGTTCTTGGACAGTACCACAATTCTGATGGAAGACATGAGAAAAAATCTTTCACTTTTCCTAATTTAAACTTAAGTTAAAGCTAGCACTGAGCATTGGCTCTGTCAGCTGCTGACAAGCAGCAGAAAAACCACTGAAGCTGTATGAAAAGAACCGCAGCTCACCATGTATGTCTGAAGAAGCAAGCCTAAGAGCTTCTGATGTTTCCAAGCTTTTTCCTAGTCAATTTAGACATGCAAAGTTAACAAGAAGAGTCATTAAGACAGAAGTGGAAAAGCAATTCCTGCAACAGAAGGGCTGTGACAGAACAGTGTTCAACATCCTTCAGCATGGATTCCAATGTGGCCCCAAGCCCCACATCTGTCTCAATTTCCCATCTACAAAATCTAAATGACACCTCTTCTATGCTTCATAGGGTTAGTGAGGAATGAATCTCTACACATATCTAATACCCTTTAGCATGTCAATATCATAATACACAAGGTTCCTCAGTGCTGTTGATGACTTGAAAGATTTGAGATTTTGTTTTTGCTTCAAAGGGACACGTGACTTGTCTGTAAGTTGTCAGGTACTTGATCTGAGTATTTTGAAAAGCAGACCCTAAAAGTACAGCTGCAAGTTGATTTCCTGGTCACATGCATACAGTTCTACATAGTATTGTACATCCATCCCCTTTGTTTAGACAAAAATGATAAAGTAAACAAAAAAGTACTACTTTACTCTGTGTCTACTACTTTTAAGTGTAAAATATACCAAAAATGTTCATTAGGCAAACAACAAAGGCTTTCTGAAAACAAGCTACAGCCTGAATGCAAAGTGGCAGTCAGACAGTAGGCCTGTCACAGAATTTCTGGATTGGAGCAGTTTACCTGCAGTGACCAAGACAAAATTTTGTTCCCACACAATTGTCACAAGGTGGTTAGTGCTCATGCAATGTAAGCATTACCCTAATTTGTTATCAGGCATTAACTAATACATTATCTATTATGTTCTTTCAATCCACACATGCAACTTTCATCAGTGAGCATCTGTATTAATACACTAGTATGTCATGAATGTTCATGAAGCAAACTCAAAGTTATTCAAGTCACCCTTTAAAACCTTCAAGCCATTCTTCTAAAGGAATTCGGTTTTTTTCATCTTACTGTTTGCCCTCTTTCTTCAGCTTTATTTAATAGAGCTCTGATGCACAAAATCTGTCAGCATATGGATATTGGACCCTAAAATGCCTCCAGATTGATTTATGGAATTGAAAGTACTGTTATTTTATGAGCACAGAAATGGAAGACACTACTGTCCCTACAAAAGAGGTATTGTAAAGTCATGTGTCTACTTGTAAGGAGAAGCTATATACTCTGCTCCATACTCTGCTCCAAAGTTCATTTTGCTCTCCATCTGGCCATTGCAGAGCTTCTTTTTCCTTTAGAAAATGCTGCCATGCAAGTGCTTGTAGAGTCTACCTATGGGCATTCATAGGTGAAGGGGAATTAGACAACATCTGTTTCATGGTATGCACAGATTTTTGTCTTTCCAGTGCATACTATTACACATACAACAGAAACATTTGAATGATTCTTATGCCGCTGGATGGATTGTTTTGTGTTATTCCATGTCATCCTGGCATCCTACTCAATTGCCAGTCTGACATGACAAAGCAGATGCCCCAAGTTTCATATATGATTAAACCTTTTTTGGCAGCTGTGAATGAAATTCTTACAAGAAAAGTAAGAAAAGTTTACTATGTTCCTCCAGGTTATTATCACATTAAGATATTAAAATAAAATGGTTTTAATATTGTCAGTCTTTGAATCAATAACAGCTTGATTTCAGTGAAAGTATTCCCCCATGCATTCAAGAACATGCTGGGAAGTAACAAGTATCATAATAAAAAAAAAAATAAAATTAAAAAAAGTTCATTTCATTGCCCTAATTTACTTCTGGCCTTACTTCACATGCTGCCCACCTGTGGTCTTCTATTTCCAACTGTGTGTAGGTTTTCATCAAACAGTGCTCTGTCCTCTTGCTGTCCAGCAATTTCAACACAAAGAAATTATAAGCATGGGAAAAGAATTTACAAATGCAAATGCAAAATTTATCCACATATGCAAGAATATGTGGAAGAAAAATGGTGTTTATAAGAGAGTTGGAATATATTGGTTCAGAAATAGGGAAAAAATATGACCATACTCCTAGAGAATTTCAAAATAAATTTTTGGTGGTGTTCACTTCAGGCCTGATGATTGAGTTTTTTAGGATCTGGTAATGCAAATGGTCTACAAAAGAAAACAGGAATTTCCTGTGTGCAAATACATTGAGATGGAAGACAACTGAAATACTGGCCCTATAGTTAAACAAAAGAAGGGAGAAGATGTTGTTACTTGGGCTACAGAAAATACCACTGATTATTTTTGTTGCCATATGTTTAGGATGATGATATGACTAAGTCTGGATTCACAACTGACTTCTATATTCTCTCCCAAAGGATAATAAAATTTAATTGCACCCTACATCATTATATAAGGAGCAAGATAACATTTCTCTTCCTGTTTGTTTACTACTTCTAGTTGCTTATGGATTCCTCCAGTCCTTGTAAGTACACTGCAGTAGTAGCTGACAGAAAATATTACATCCTGATATAATCCAAGTTTTAAGACTTCTGAAAAGTCACATGACCCACAGATGGCAAGTTAAATTATTACCTAAATTATTTAGGTTTATTCGATTAAATGCAAAGACAGAACTAAAATTAATCTGAGACTAAAAAAAATATTGCTTTTTTTTTACCATAGTGCAGCAGGATAAACTTCCAACTTTTTAAAATAGTTTTTCATTTATCTTTTTCTCACTGCTTCTTTAAAGTGAGCAGATTTATTTTGCACTCTACTCAAGATAGGCAAATTTCAGTCATGAATTAACTGTTCTTCAGTAGTGTGATACAGGAATCACTGGGTGAAGTGTTTCATTTGTTTTTATTCAGGCAGCCTAAGTAAATTAATTGTAACATTCTATTTCAGTTAAAAACATGCATTTATTTCTGAACATCTTAAGTTGTGTCATTTTCTGCAGATTTCGGAGTTACTCATCTCCAGCCTTGCTGATTATTAATGCATTGTATATTGGTGGTAATTAGGCCAACAAGCTCTTGGAGACTTCAGAGAACATAATGAAAAATTATGTATTTTTAACTTTATTTTGTTGATCTCTGTTAGTCATTACAGTATCTACAAGACTTCATTTCTTATAATAAAGCAGTGGCAATATGTTGAGAATATTGCCATATCATTTATGCTCTACTTAAAAAAAAAAATAATTGCCACTGATCAAAAGCGAATGAGTTTCCAAGAGCTGCATGTTTACAGAATCACAGAATGGTTGAAGTTGGAAGGGTCCTCTGGAGATCAGTCATCTTGTTCAGCTTTGCAGCTCAATCAGGGCAAGCTGCACATGTTTAAGTCAGATAGCTTTTGAATATTTCCAAGAATATTTGCAAGAATGGAAACTCCCCAAACTCTCTGAGGAAACTGTGTCAGTGGTCATTCACTCTTGCAGTAACAAAGTGTTTTCTCATGTTCAGGTGGATCCTCTTGTGTTTCAGTTTATGCCCATTGTGTCTGATCACTGGGCATCACTGAAAAGACCGTGCCTTCATTCTTTTTGCACCCTCCCCTCAGGTATTTATATACATTGTTGAGATTCCTCAGTAAAGAGTGAGGCAAAGATGGTATCCTGTACTACAGCTTTTTCCAATTCCTCTCTAACCAGGACCCCATCTTGTTGAACAATTATCTCACATTATCCCCAGCCTTCCTTATGTAATCTATGTATTTAAAGGTTTGTCTTTGACATCCCTGGCTACATTAAATTCTATTTGGACTACAGCTTTCCCAGTCTCATCTCTGTATGCTCAGGCAGCACCAAAACTGACCTGAAGTAGTGTGCACTAAAACTTCTGCCAGGGATTGTGAATGTGAATTATTTTCTTTCTAAATTATTGTTACACTTTTGAGTTTCCCCACTGTTCTTCCAATACAAGGACACTGGAAAAGCCAGTGTACAGTGTACAATTCTCTGAGTGGAGTCAAAATAAGTGTGGTGTTGGATTACCATGTAACACACTGTATCCTTTCCTATGTCCCTCAAAGCCCTCACAGAGAAAGATGGGCAGTAGTTCTGCTCAGGCAGGTCCATGTGGCTAAGCATGTGCTATGTGGACAGTGATTGTGAGGCCCCATTGAAATCAATGTATCCTCCTGAGGATCTCCTATTTCAAAAAACTGGACATCAGTGCTGAATCCTGAAGAAATAGATCTATGTTTGAATAGGCAGGACAATGCTCTTTATTTTCTGAAAAGCTAGAGGAAAACTCACCAGCAAGAAAATATATTAAAATTTTCAACAAATCTAGAAATCCTGTCATCAATTGCATGTTCAAATCTTGCACAGTTTTATCCAATCTTACCAAAAAAACCCAGTCAGAGCATAAAATCCCCCTAGGTGCTGATCTTGGGGGACCTTGTAAGACTGTGCTTAATTAAGCACTATGAGTAGCTCAACGTGCATTAAAATGAAGTATATGTTTAAAACCTTACATTATGACATCCTGGGGCAGAGGACCATTCTCCCTCAAATGATCCAGTGAGGTTAGAGGGAATGTGCAGGAAAATGAACTGTGCATTTTCATGTTGCTTTGTAATCACATTTGTGCATTGGCTTTTGTTGGAATTAGATACTGTATGAAATAACAGAGGAGACGGCAAATTGACAATAAAAATGTATGTCTCCAAAACTGATGGAGTAAAAGGGGTATGATATCACTGGCAAGTCAGTCTTCTTGAATACAAGCAGACAGAATACAAACATTACAAAGACAAGAAACTTTCTCCTACCAGGAAGTGCTGTCTGGCTGCCTCTCCTCTTAACACTATTGATTATGCTCCCCAAAGGTCATAAATTACTGGAAGAGTTATTTTTAAGAATATTTGCTGAGCCTGACCTGTAAAGAGAGGTTAATCTAATGACTTTCCTAGCTCCAGTCTGCAGTGGGATAAAGCTGGATTTCTTCTCAGATGTTGTTAAAAGCTCTCGTGTCTTCCAGGTTCATCCCTACTTGTTATTAAAAAAAAATATAAATGAATCAGATGACAAAGTGGATAAAGTCTTTTCCACAGAAGCCAGAGCAAGGAGAGTGCAATGAGAGAGTGGCTGTTTCTCACTAGGAAAGCTGTGTGTTTCTTTGGATGGGGCAGGTCCCCAAGAAAGACAAAAAAATAGCAATAACAAGAGGAAGCACTTAAATGTTTGCTTTCACTCAGAGCTCCATTTTTAACAAATATGTATGGAGAGAAGCATTTATGGAAGAAAGAGGGGGGGGAGTTTTCTTATAGTCTTCAGATATTGATTAGGTATTCTTTTATCTCCTATAATTTTAATTTTTTGATATTTCAAATGTACATTAATAGAGCAAAATGGAACTCATATTATTTCATTATATCTATCTTCATAATCTACAAATCCTCATTATCCATAGAAAGTATGAAAGGAAAGCAGTTTAAAAAAATAGCAAAAATTTGAGAGAGGAGTTTTTTTCTGTTGGCTGTTTTGGTACAAGCAGGCAATACTGCCCTAACTCTAATGGCTGTAACTGATGTGTATAATTTTTTTCATTATGACAGCATAAAGAAGGAATTATACTTATAAATGCAGGAGAAAGGATGAAGTGAATCTCTCACAGAAGGAATTAGCAGAGATGTGGAGTAAATTTAGATCCGGATGCAATATTACCTCTAGGGACACAGAAAAGGAAAATATCACAGAAAATTCCCTTGCCACACTAGCTTCCTCTGTGTTCAGACTTGCTGTCACATCAGAAAAATCTTGTCAATGTGACTATAACCAAAGGCATAGCTTTGGTGAGTGCTAGAAACAGCATAGGATTCTTTAAATGCATTTTCCTGGTCCAATTCTGTAAGAATCACAGACATCAGTAAAGGGAATTCACAAATTAGAAAAGTACAACTTAAAGGCTGCATGAGTGAAGCTCAGTTCTATTTGCACTTTGATTTTTTCTTTCACACTTGGAGGCAACTCAGATTAATTTTACTGCAGTTGAAAATCATGCAAATATAGTTTAGAAAGAGGCATTTAATTCTTTATTGCTCTTACACACAACACAAATAGCACCTCCAGTACTAACACAGCTAAGTGTTTTTAGTGTTATTCCACTATACAGTACATCACAATGTTAATTTTCCACATTACTTTATTCCTTCTCTAGCCCATATTTTACAACAGAGAAAACAAACTGCTTGTAATTACACTGCATGCCAAGACAAATTAAGTAAACACGCATTTTTAATGCTTTTGGCTGTTAGGGTGAGAAACAAAGGGCTCTGGTTAAGGTCAATATTAGAGTTATGCAATTGCTCTGGGATACAAAAGACAAATGCCAGTGACTGAACATTGGTGAAATGGAAACTGTCCATTCTGTGCAGTGTTTCTGAACTCCTGAAAATAATAAGCTGAGCTGCGCTGAGATGAGGTCAGCTCTCCGTTTTCATTCTTTTTTCATAACACTAATACCAATAATAAATAATAATAATAAACTAGTGGGAAAATCCGTTGTGTCATTAGTGAAGCAATAAATCAGCAAAAAGTAAATGAGAGAATGGCTATTGAAGATCAGCCTTGTGTTGTATTTGCTAATGTTACCATCTCACTACTAGTGGGTGATGCTGATAAAGGTTAACAGCATCTATAGGGGAAACCTAATTTTGCTCTCACTGATATTGGTGTAAATCTGACTTCTGTGGAATTACACCTCTCTAACAAGAAAGCAGACAATGACCTGATGATTATATTGTTTGGTCAAGGACAATGAGGAAGTTCAGGTCTTTTTGCCTTTAATGGTATGGAATAGGCCAGAGGCACAACATTCAGAGACAAATGAAACCTCACAGAAAACGGTACTTAGACCCATCATCTTTACTCAACCAGCCAGATACTGGGCTTCTGGCTTGAGAATCTCTATTTTAGTGATAAATTTGTCTTTCTCCTAGAACAAGGAATATGTTTCTAAGACCTTGCCTTTGCTAGCAAAGATGCTCAGTAAAGGAAGAGCTCGGGTAAAGAACAACCAAAAAAAAAATTCCACACCACATTTTTCACAAGGAGAAGACCATGGAAAGAAATAATTCTGAGAGATAATAGACAGCTCCCTAGAGGTTGACACCAGCTCATGCTGTGATGGATACAGGTTCAGAACATGGAAAGGAATAAAGTCTTTGGTCATATTTCAAGAAAGAAGTCTAGGATAGCTCCTTAAAACCAAGAACTTCTCTAGCTGTACCTCTGATCCGTGACTGATGTAGCTGAATGAGAAACCGAGTGCCTGCCACAGTCTCTCAGTGTGTGTAGACATTTGTGTAGGCCCAGGCTATCATTTACATTTCCAACCCTTGGTGAGCGAAAACACTTCCCCGCCCTGTAATATCATCCACAGCTGAAGTATCTTCTTTCTTTCAGAACAAAGACTGTTCATTACTTGAGCACAAGCAGCCCACACAGAAGTGATGCAGGAAGACAGCAGGAAGAACTTTGCAGCTGCCTGGCCTCACTCTGCCTTAGCATTGCCCAGCGCATTCACCAGTCTTGAGGAGGAATACTGGCAGATGAGCATCTAGACTGGTCCTCCACCTCAAGACCCTCCCAGGACCTAATGCAAAGGATAAACCCCTTCTGACACTAGGCAGCTACAAGTTTTGTGGTATGTGGAGTTTTTTAGGCAAAGGCGGAAAATTATGGATCAGATCCAGCTTCCAGTCATATCCAAAAGTGTACTGGGAAGGATTAGTACAGTCTTCCTGTAGGGATGATGTTCTGAAATATTTATTGCTGCTTTCTCAGTGATGCTTCACTCTCACTTCACGTTAAACTTTACTCCATGTTGTTGATCCATGTGGTCTAAAGAAGGTGGGGTAAATATCTCAAGAGTAACAAAAGAAGGAAAAGGGATTTCAAATTACAGAAATAAAGCTAGCATGAGATTAAGGAGTGGAAAATAGCTGGCTGAAAAGACATTCAGTAAGAAATCCTAATCTTGGCAGAGGCTGTTGAGGAGTCGTACAAAAAATTACCCCATCTGGGCCCTGATCTTGTCTATGGCTTGTACTGCTCTGATGTTCAGAAGAAAAAAACCTTAATATGCCCCTCCAGAACATTAGGAGATATACTGATTGAAGCAAGAAGCAACACTTTATTTTGAAGAAGCTGAGTACTATTGCTGCTAGATATTGTGTAGTTACTACAATGATTCATAGATAAATATAGCATCACTAAATAGTTCTGCTTAATCTACATGAATCACTTAACTTACTGCTAAAATACAGCTTCCTTTGCAAGCAAGTGAAAATTCTCACTCACCATGATGTAGTTTGCAATGTAACAAGTGAGCTTACTTCCAAGAAAGAATCTTGAGTTTGCTGCCTGCATCTAAGTTTTATCTCCTAGTGGGGTTGCTATGCTGTGCATTCCTACTGTAATTTATTTCTAAATAAAATATCCTCCTTTCTTTTTCTAGGTTGGATTATTAGCTACTTGCTTTGCCATAGCAGTTATATGCAGCCATGCCTGCATATTATATTTTTCATAATATTTTATTGAGAGAGAACTTATAGACCTAGCCACTCATTTTCAATACATCACATAGTCTTAGCCTGTATGAAAAAACCTGCAAACTGTCACTAAATCATTATCAGTTTTCTGAATGGAAAAGTGCTGTTTTCTAGAACTAAAGGTTCCTAAATGGCTTGTTAAAAGTTTAGTGAGCAGGGCCCATAACCTATTGATCCCCTTGTATTCAAACCATTTCACTTTAGTCAATAAGCTCCCTAAATAATGATACTGCTGTTATGAGCATCTTTACTTCCTTATAAACAACCATTCACTTGCGTCCTGTTATAATGATAATGTCATAGATTTACAGAGGTTGCCCAAGTTACCTTATTAATTAGAAGATGCATTACGCCTATTGCAAAACATTGTTCTGACTGTGAGCTATCACTGCCCAAGGACCTCTAAAAGACAAAGAATTCCATTTTGCAAAATCTAGTTAACATATCAAAGAGCAGTAAATGTGCAAATTGCTGTCATAAGGAATCCTTTATTGCTTTTCCTTTTCATGATGCCACCCCTCCCCCGTCTCTCCATTCTACCCACTTTGACAAGGTTACTCATTGGAAAGAAGAGCAGCTATTTATGTTCTTCAGATGTTTACCTTCAGCAAAAGACTCTTCAAAGACTGCTTATGGGACTCTCCTCTCACCCAGCAAACACTTAAAACCCATTGTTGTGATTGATGGGCTCTTCCTGCAGATTTAATAAATATAAGCAGAAGCCAGATCCCTTTTTAGGCCAGCTGTCTTGAATAATAGGCAAAGAGCTCATGGGTGGCCAATGTAGACGGGACTCTTCAGGAAATGCCTAATGATTGTTTGATATGAGGTTTTGTGTGTGTGTGTGTTTTGTAAGTTTATTGTTTGAGCTTCCTCAATACTTGGTTATGTTTTCTGCTGCTATGGATGACAGTTACTTAAAAAGATCCTACAGACTTTTACTGGGAATTTTATGCAGGAGAGTTGCGTAAGAGACAGGACAGCCTCATGTTTATTTAGATTTAGATCTAGGCTGAACTGGTTCAGTGAACTGTGAGACCCTTCAAACATAGGATATTATCAGATTGAAAGTAGGTAAAGAATTTCAGAACTCAAACTAACAAACCAGGCAGGGTGCTGGTCCTTAGAAAAAGCAACACTTGCTGATGCTACAAGAACACTGTCCTGTGACATATTTGCAGAGAGACTGAAAGTGTGATTGCCTGTTATTTCTACTCTCTGTCTTGGTTTTAGATTGAATAGCACCAATGTGACATATTCAGAAACAGTAAGGATTTCAGATATTCCACTCGGGGAACTGCATCACTGGGACAAGTGTGTGTGCGTGTGTGTGCTTCATGTGAATGTGGCATGGCAGAGCATCCTCTAAAACCAGTGCTGGCATCTTAAACAAGATGTTAACAAGATGTTAACTTTTAGAAAAGGATAGATTTAGAAAGACTGATTTAAGTCCCTTCCTGATCTCAGTCATGACCTGAAAAACTGCTCGTGGTTCATGGGAATTAAAGATCTTTTTGTCAGTTTATGCAAGTTTATCTATTAGCAGTGGCTCAAAGCTGAGTTATGTTTTTCAACTAAATTATGCCATACATTTTCCAATCAAGTGCAAATTTCACTTTCAGTTACAGTGACTATGTTTTTGATGGTTCCATGTACAGAATTTACCCCAGCTTCCAGTGCTGCAATGAAAGATGTAATGAATTTGGCATCAATCCTTGTCCTTCCACCAAAAATTCTGAAAATGGCATGCCAAGGTACTGCAGAAAGCTCAGCGCTTGGATCAGCACACTCTCAGCCTTCCAAGATAGAGAAGACACACCAAACCAAACCATTTTCTCCCATGCAACACATAGGGTAGGAAGCAGAAAAAATTCTAAAGAAGTCTGAGGAGTGAAGAGCATGAGAAGACTATTTGCAAAGGAGGGATCCAGAAGTGCCAACTACCTCCTGGTAGTTGGCCTAACCTATACACTAATAGCTGCCTTATCTGCCTGACTCGGCTCCTGCCTGCTCCTTGGCAATCAGGTAGAGCTTCACAGTAAGTCTGAGTTTGGGTAGTGGCACCAAGATGACTATAACCTTTGCTAACATCATCGAAGGAAGGATGAGAAAGAACAGCTTTTTCCTCTTCTTCATACGCTCTGCATGCCAGCTGCCTACTGTGTGGATGTAAACTCATCACAGTGCTAAGCTTAAGGTCCTCAGATAGGAAGGTATGTACATAGAGCCAATGTCCTCAGCAAAAATTTGATAAATTTTACAGGTTTTGCCACCAGTTTCCTGTAATGCACTGAAGGAGTGACTTTCTCCTCTTGCAGCCTCACTGTTTGGAGTCAGGGAATGCTGTGATTTGAATGCTTTCCAAGCTACTTTCATCCAACCAGATCTAAACTTCTCCTGTATTTAAAGCTGTTTCCATTATTATTTGGTGCACTATTGTTAGGTAAGCAGCTGTCTGGCTGAATTACTATACAACTTCATCTAAGGATCTAGCAATCAACAGTGAAGTGTATTTAAAATCTTTGGAAGTTTAATGATGTGCAATTGAAAATTCTAAGAGAATGAAGGGATTTGGAGTCCTTTATAGGTACAGGACTTGCGTAGCTGGTGCCAAAAAGAGATCATAAATTTTACCTAAAACATAGAAAAGGGATTTCTGTGAGCCCCTGGATAAACAGAGTGAGTATCACCCTCCAAGAACAGACAGTGAAACTTGACATTTGCAATTTAGATGTACATCTTCCATGTAAGTTATGAACCTGTTCAATGAAGTCTTCTACAAGACATTAGCCTATATTTCTTTTGTCACTAGAAAGAAAATAAAAGAAGTCAGTCTTTAAATGTGTCCTAACACCTCTTAAATTAATGGAGTTGGAGGAAAGTGTTAAACATATCTATAAGATTCATTCAACACTGATGATGTCTACTGTCTATATCTTCTGTCATCCAACAATCTCAACACTCTCCTCATGAAAATGTCTTAAAGCATTAAATTATTAATGAAAAAAATTCCCTCAAGTATTTTAAGTAACATGCAATTAAGTAACCTGTAACTTTTTTACTAGTTTATTGTTCTCTATTGATTAGCATAGAATGATTCTCATTTCTCTAAAATTAGAATTGTAGTAAATTTTGAGTCTCATTAGTTATCCACAAACTTTACAGGGTTTTTTGTTAATTACTAGCAGACATTTCCTAAAAAGGACCAAAGAAAGATACTTTATCTGAAAAAGTACAAATTAATCTGCAGCATTATTTTTCCATAGACCTTCCACATCAACCTTCATTGCTTCTATAGAAGAACTTACCTAGAAAATCACCCAAGGTTTCCAGTCTGATATTTATTCCATTAGATAGATTACTTTTAGAAAAATTTCTTGAATTATCTGTTATAGATGCATTTCTTTAAAAGAACTGTTGCATTAAAAAGCGTTCACTTCATGCCCACAAGCTGAGAACATTAGACTGTACCTGCAGAAGAATTAAATTACAGCATGAGAACTTGATTGCTTTTCCAGTGAAAGTATAATAAATTTTGTGAGGTTACAACAGCAATTCCTAAAGATATTCTGTTCAGTTAAGGAGAAACCTACTGAAATAAAAAAAAAAAATAAGAAAAACCCTATTTTTTCTTGGTATTTTCTTGAAAACACAATATCTTTTAAATATCTTAGACAAAAGTCTTAATATGAATAGATTTTTCTAAGGGTTGGTAGAAAAACTGTGTTCATCTGTTGCAGAGAAAGTAAACTCTGCTTTAGATATGAGGTTTGTAATGCTAAAAAAACACATTTCCTTCTTCATTTGCCATGTACACAATTACAAGAACAAATCAAGAAGTTCACAATGACATAGTATAGCTTCCTGAATGTGACAAATTAATTTTCTGAAATTCATAATGCCAAAAAACTGGAGTTTACTACTTCACTGTGAGAATCTTTGCATTGTTTTTTTGTATTGTCAATAATTTTTTAATTTAAAATACGTATTATATTTCATGGCTACGTTCACATTTGTACCCCACCTATTTTTCAGTGTTCCATCTGACAATGAATAATGAAATCTGAATGTCTCCAATGTAAGAGCTCAGGAATATAATGTACTTTCCAATCACACAGAATCACAGAATATCACGGACTGGAAGGGACCTCAAGAGATCATCTAGTCAAATCCCCTTGCCAGAGCAGGAACACATAGACTAGGTCACACAGGAACACATCCAGACAGGTTTTGAAGACTTGAGAAGAAGACTCCACAACTACCCTGGACAGTCCATTCCAGTGTTCTGTTACCCTTACCGTGAAAAAGTTCTTTCTCAGATTCCTGTGGAACCTCCTGTGTTCCAGCTTGCATCCATTGCCCTGAGTCTTCTTACTGGAGGCCACTGAGAAGAGCCTTACTCCATCCTCCTGACCCTCACCCTTTACATATTTACAAACATGAATAAGGTCACCCTTCAGTCTCCTTTTCTCCAAGCTAAAGAG
>VZTY01003823.1:0-26139 GCA_013400935.1 Turnix velox
GATTCTATGATTCTATATCAGATTAATTTGAGCTTCTCTGCTCTGAGCTGAGGGCAATGAAAGATGTTTTTATTTTGATTAAATAGATATATCAATTTTTTGGTAGGAGGAACCTTAAGAAATTATTTCTTGGAAAAAGGAATGTGCATTCCTAACCTTGTTGTAGTTATTGTGTAGTAGCATCAATCAGCCTACACCAGCTAACTATTGTAATACAAGAAGACTTGAAAAGAGTAGATAAAGACACCTGCACATCTTTTTAACCTTTCTGCCTACTTCCCACACCTGTGTCTTTCTGCATTACAAAAATGAGCAAGTTTATTCACCAAGTGGCAACTGTCAACTCAGTTTTTGTCCACCAGTCATTGAAGTAATTCCACCACTAACCCCCATGTGAGAGCTGCCAAACCCCTGTAAACACAGGGGATTTTCTGACTGTGTTGTTCTGATCATTACCTGCATATGCCCTTGATTGTGGAGCTTATGGGAAATAGGAATGTTCAAGAATACTGATAGCTAGAAATGCTACATTGTGAGGACTTGTGGAGTTAAAAACATACCAGTTTGCTTTAATAAATTTTGAAGAAACTTACAAAATCCAGATTCATGTTTCACTTTGGAGGATGTGTGGAAAATAAACTGTTTGCCTAACTAGATTTATATGAGCCTTTTCCACTCCATGTGTTTAAACATACCCCCAAACCAAGAAATATCTGTATCCTTTTTGATTTCTTTTAATCTCAGTTTTCAAAGAGCCATTGAAAAGATGCTTTTCTTCAGCCTGTAGCATTTCTAAGAGTCAATGGCTGAACTAAAAGTGGAATTTTGTCACGCTGATCAGTTAAACAGTCAGTGACTTAAAGCACTTGAAGGAAATAAAAAAAGTGGTGTGAGGAAAAGATCCGTGCTGTTTTGATAGGCAGAGCAAAACGATCCCATGGTATCAACATCCAAGTAAGACAGCACTAAGAAGCCCTTATCTACAGGAGTCCATCCAGTAATACTCAAATTTACAAAACAGTTTGAGATTGGTCAGTTTTCTGAACAGTGAGAAATTTTAAACAGTATTGCAAGTTTAGTGTAAACATAAGAATAAATACAGTGTCATAAACTATGCATATTCTGAATTTAGGTTTCTGGGTTTTTTAAAAAAGAGAAATGGGCAAAAGACAGAATTTTTTTTTTAACTGTAAAGCATTGTTATTGCAACAATATTGCAGAGAATGGCACCTGTGCATGTGTAGCTTCTCTTCTGAAAGTGTCTAACAGATTTCAACTTGTTTGTTCTTTTGTCACTGACAGACACTCTCAGCATGACAACTAAAATCTATCATCTGAATTTGTCTTTCAGAGACAGCCTGAGAGAATTCAGAGAATTATTCCCTTTCCTGAGCCCTAAATGCCTTTGGCCCTCTGCTTCTTTAATAGCTTTTCTAAAGGGCATTTACAATGAAAATGTATTTAAAAAGGAAGTTCAAGAATCATTCACTCCAATGCTGTGTGCTGTTACAAACCATCCTTCCTCACTCACTCCTCCCTCTTGAACTGTGCAAAGTTTGTTTTCATCCTTTTTGATTTTTGTCTTTTGTGATTCTTTCCTGCACTTTTTTTATACTCTTGAAACAGGAATCTCTGAGATGCTCCTAATGAAAAAATATTGAAATCAGGCAATTAAAACCCGTGTCAGGGAGGAAATGGGAAGCCCCTTGACAAACTTCATGCTTTCATCAGCAGACACAGCTCAGACCCACCAGTAAGAGTCAAGGCTAAATCCTCTTTGGAGTCTCTCATAATTTTTCTAACATAATTTATGACCAAGAGTGAAGGTAACAGCCAAGGAGAATGGAAACCCCTCTAGCATTTTCAATGTATCTGCGCTGTGGCTACAGCAAGTAACAGAACAGTCAGGACCTTACAAAAATGAAAGCACTCTTCCCTCAGTGCTGTGAGCTTACTATCTGTTGCTGACCACACTTCCCTAATAAAAGTTTTAAAACACATAAAGTCTTTTTCAAATTAGGAGGTTTTTTGCCCTATAATTGTGTAATTCTATAGCTGAGATGCTTTATCCCCCACATTGCTCCCATGAAAGGAATGGGAGTTTTAATGACATAAAGATTTAGCAGAGATGATGGCAGTTTCAGGACAAATTAAAATGATACTTGTGAGTTACATTCACCACTTCTTATGAAGGAGTGAAATACTGCTGTCTCAGAAATTTCAACAGTGTCAGAAAAAAAGCTTACACTTTAACATGAATGTTTTTAGTAAAGTTTAGGAAAACTCCTTCAGCATTTATACTCATGCAACAGTTCTTTATTAATTTTTCTCAAAGGGCTATATTTTGGCCTAACTCAATCATCTGTGAAATTCAAAGAAAAGACTTTCAAGCATAGCTGAAAGTTATTGCACAATGCCTATTTGCTAAGAGAACAAAAGAAGAGTAGAGTTGAAATCAATGATGCTTCCTGCTTTCCAGAAAGATAACATGCAGGGAAGAAACTACTGTGTAAAATGGTACTGTCAACTGTACCTGGGGCCCTAATGGCTTTCAGTCTTTGTCACATATATTACACATCTTTGGAGTTAACAAAGCAGAACCAAGGTCCTGAAACACAATGTTGCAAATCCATCAGTCCTCTGCAGATACCATCCCTGGAGATGCAGACAAGGAGAAGAAAGTTTGGAATAAACATGAAGTCAGTACTACTCAAAGTTGCATCCACAATCCACTTTTTGTATATTTGTCATTGCTAGTGGGCACTGAAAACTAAGAGGATTTTTTACTGCACATCTTAACACAAAGAGGTGGAGACAGAAAGCAAGGAACACTGTGTTGTAAGTGTATAACGTGGACTTATATACATCAGATAACTATTTGACATCAGACTGTAATTCCTAAGACTGGGCTGGTGAGAACCAGTAGAGTGCTACAGAAGTCAATGTACCAATTTGCATAAACTGGAGATATATCACTTACAAGGTAAAAAACCTCAGAAGTTGTGGCATGAGCAGATGTATAATCCTCTCTCATTTATAACAAAATAAGACTATTTGGCTCTCTTTTTGTACTGGACAGAATCAAAAACTAAGTCTGATGGAAGTTTCTTGATGTATAAAACCATATGGCTGGTATTCCCCATGGACAAACAGATGCAACGATCCCTTCAACAGATAACAAAATCACGGGCATCTTATTAGATTACCGAGTTTTCAATTAATAGATAGCCTTTTTGTACTTTTTTACTCTGTATCACAGATGTATCAGAGGTTATATTTCTGCTCTTACTTGCTACAGCAGTATGATTCATACCTGACATCAAGATGCAATGACACAACCTGAAACACAGAAGGATCTGTCTGGTCATGAGGAAAAACTTTTTACTCAGAGAAATTAATAGAGCAATGGCACAGGTTGCCCTGAGAGGCTACGGAGTTGCCTTCCTGGGAGATTCAAAAGCCATCTGGACAGAGTATGGGGCAGTCAGACTGGGGCAGCTCTTCTCAGGCACAAATGTTGAACAAGATGATCTCTAGAGGTCCTTTTGAACTTCAATGATTCTGTGTAATTGTGATTCTGTAGCACAGACAATAGAGGTCACATACAGGTAGAGAGAATTGACTGGTAATTGTTTTAACTACTAGCTATATTGAGCAGGAGCAGAAGGCAGAGAAGCCCAACACTGATGTAGCACCCACTGCCCTGTTTTGATCTTAGCAAAGCCACATTCCAGCTGGCTGCTCACCAGTTTCTGTCCTTCCTGAGAAGACTGAACTCCTCTGGTTCCATTCTGTGGTCTGAGAGTCTGACTGATGCACTTCCCAAGTCAGCCCACCATTCCCTTCTCTTGGCAAATAAACGTGGTGCATGGCTGCACTTGGCTTGGCGGGCTGCTTCATGCACAGCTGAATTGCTCACGCATTTTTGCAAGCACTTGAAAAAGAAATAGCAGGGAGGGCTTAAGAACTAACTAGATGCATAAATCCTCAGCCATGTAATTCTCTTCACTTGCTGAGGTTAGTGACGCAGAATAAAAAAGAGCAAAACCCATCAGGAATGGATGGAAAAATAACTGTAACACTGCAAAAAAAAAAAAAGGCAGAATTCTAAGTCTTCCACTCACCTATTTCCAGCCACAAAGCAGGCCTGGGTGCAGGGTGTATTCAGCTTTTTCAAAAAGAAAGAAATTATTTGCCAAGTCAGGGTTTCACTTGTGAATGAAATATTTTATGCAAAGAAGGTACTGGGCCACAGAGAGGTAGCACTCATTTACGTTTTGAGTTGAAAATGAGCAATCTGCTCAAAATCTCAAAGAAAGAGGCACTTAGAGCATGTAAGAATTTATGGAATGAAAGAGTAAAAACATGCAAGATGAAATTCCATACAAGCACAGTTATTCTGATGCAAAATCTTCAGATGTAACTGTCAGTATGTCTTACAAAAAAACCCCTCTCTTGGAACTTACTTGGAACCCCTTACTTGGAACTGATTAGCAAGTAAAGTAGTGTGGCTACCTTTCTTTACACACAACCACATTTCAAATCATTAGGTAAATATGTAAAGATGACACTGTCAAATGTATAGTGAACACTGAAAGAAACACGTCTTCCTTTTCAAACTGAAATAATCTTTTAGCACGTGCCTTTCCTGCTGAGATTACTAATGGAAATTTTTATAGACAGTTGGGTCAAACCCAGTGTATTTATGGCTTCTCCCTGAAACAGAGCCAATGGTAAAATGATTAGTATTTCAGCATCAGCCATCTTGACAATTACAAATATTTGCTCCATAAGGGAAGTGGATGCATCACGTCATGTTTATACATAGCTTCATGCTGCTGGAAAATACAAGCCATTAGCATTCTCTCTAGGTTTCTTGTTTACTCCTTCTGTATGAAAATTTTACTAATTAAGAAGAGGAAGACTCCCAGATGTAATGTACTTTCCAAACAAGTTAAATCTGGGAATGTTGCTAGTAGTTTCTCAACTGTGAAAGCACTGCAATAATATTCCAATGACTTTTTGAAATGCCATGCTCTCTTACTGCACTAACTGATGGCAATGCAAAAATCAAGTCAGTCAAAGAACCATAGCTCTACCCAGGATAAGTAATATTAAGATATCTAAGTGAAAAGGAAGTGTCCTTATGGTTATAATCTAAAATTACCAACAAAATGTAAATTGCTTTAAAAAGTACTGCATTCATATTACTCTAGGTAAAAGGCAAGGATAAATTTCTAAAGTGCTTCAAAAATGCATTCCCATCAGGTTATAACATATTTTCCTAGCTTTGGTAGTGTTTAATCTGAGAATAATGAAAGTTTCCCCTAATTTATTTACCTTTGCATAATGACACTGCACTGGAGACAAGTGTCAGTTGTATTTCATGTTTGCCTGTATTAAAATACTTGCATTACCTGAGTCATCCTTTTAACCTCGTCTGTGGAAATTTAATCTTCCAACTTCTAGAAGTTCTGATAGCTGAACTTCGGTTTGTCCAAATTCACATTATTTATGAAGCAAAATGCGGTGTCTGTATGAATGTAAGATTTCACTGTCCATCTCAGTCATGCCACTCTTTAGCAACCCTGCACACACAGCTGAACCAAATCTAGTGTAGCACTGGACTTTAAGCATATTTCCTATTTTGCAAAGGTGAAAAAAAGTAAATCTCCTTAAAGCTTTCACTTTGCTGTAGCAATCGTACCGAGAATGTAACTCAAGGTCTTGTAGAACTGTTTCTTCGTGCACCTTCCTCCTAATGGATCTCCTATACTGCTACAAACAAACTGAACGAGGTAGTTTTTAGTTAATTCTGATATTCCCGAGTATTTGAATACTCTTCAGGTCAGTGAAATACAGTGCATAATTTTTGCCATGGCAAAGGCTAGGCCATGCTTGTCAACTGATGGACTAAAAGAAAGTTAATATGTTCCATCCAGCTAAAAGCAAGTCGTATAATGCAGTGTGTTTTTAATATATCAATGCAACGGGTTTTTTTGGTACCAAAAAAGTGAAAAGGAAATAAAATGGTATATATGATTTAATAGTGAATACTACACTGAATGTTAATGCTTCTGAGTGATGCAATATTTTACTTCAAAAATGCCCTACTGAATAGGTTCACACTTTGTGTAAAATAAAACTTTCATGATAGAATTTCTTTTCCTTCAAACGATCCCTCTGAGGAAATTTTTACAAGACAGTGTCCTTGTTAATGCCATCATGTGGAAATATTCCTGAAATACTCACAGGGCAAAAAATCTAAAAATAAACAGAATATTTCAAATTTCATTCAGTAGTTAAATGTTTTAATACTTAGTAAATAACATTTGCCTTGAGATGCTTGTCCAGCCCTCCTGCCTTTCCCTTCCTGCTTCAACACACCATTTTGTAGACAGAAACATCTGCCATAAAATGTGTGATATGAAGATATTTTGGCACATCAATGTGGTTTTTTTTTCTCTTTGAGCGACTCTTCTTACAGAAACCTGCTGACTGTCTGAAATCTCCACGTGTCTGGTATTTCTAAAGTACATCCCAGTCAAAAACCAGAAAATTATAACCCTTTGGAAAGTATCAAAGATACCTGATGATAACGCCATGGCATCATTTTTACACCACAACAGCAGTGTCAGAATAATCACAAACCCTACAGCAGTTCCCACACTAATGCATGTAAGCTCTGTACCTCTTTCCCCAGTATTTTGCATCATCTTTTATTCTAGGGCTTCATCAGAGCTGTGCTAGGAACATCGGAATGCTGGTTGGGTTTACTTTGCCTTACACACATACATAAACAAACACACTACCATCCACATACAAACCACTGCTGCATAGAGTACAGTAAGCAGCTACACTTAATACACATGTATCTAATATTTTGCTGTCTTTCGGAACAAAGCAAATGTCACAGATACATCTAGTTAGAACAAGAATTCCAGAGAATTTTGACTTGCCAGAATATATAACAAAACTGGATAGATTCTGCATTTGCTTAAAGGTAATTGTTAAAAATTGTTGAATTTCAAAAATAATTCTGGAGTGGAAATAGGAGTGAATAAAATATTCAGAATCACTGAATGTCAGGGACTGGAAGGGACCTGAGAGATCATCTAGTCCAATCCCCCTGTCAGAGCAGGAATACCCAGACCAGGTTACACAGGAAGGCATCCTGGAAGGTTTTGAATGTCTCCAGAGAAGGAGACTCCACAACCTCTCTGGGCAGCCTGGTCCAGTGTTCTGTCAAGCTCACTGACAAAAAGTGCTTCCTTATATTTCTGTGGAGTCTCCTGTGTTCCATCTTTCACCCATTGCCTCTTGTCTCGTCATTGGCAGTCACTGAGAAGAGCCTGGCTCCATCCTCCTGACATTCACCCTTTACATATTTATGAGCATCAATGAGGTCACCCCTCAGTCTCCTCCAAGCTAAAGAGACCCAGCTCCCTCAGCCACCCTCCATGTGGAAGATGCTTCAATCCCCTCATCATCACTGTGGCTCTGCACTGAACTTTCTCAAACAGTTTCATGTTCTTCTTGAACTGAGGGCCCGAAACTGGGCACAATATTCCAGATGTGGCCTCACCAGGGCAGAGTAGACAAGAACCTCTCTCACCTACTGACCTCTCGTAATACACCCCAGGATGCCATTGACCTTGTTGGCCACAAGGGCACATTGCTAGCTCACGGACATCCTGCTGTCCACCAGGAATTTCCAGGTCCCTTTCCGCTACAATGCTATCAGCTCAGTCCAGAATAGATAGATTCTGCATTTTCTGATACTGATACTCTTATAGCCCTGAGCCTTTCCACCTCTTCTCGGAGCTCTGCCACCTCGCTGAGCAGATCATTCCCCTGCTCACAGAGCTGCCCCTCGGTAGCAGTGAGAGATTCGGGCATCGCCCGCAGCCGCTCCCCATGACCCTGCACCTCTCTGTGCCAGCTCCCTCTGCGCTCCCGTACCCGCTCTGCCTAGGAGCGCAGCCATCGCCGGGGGGAGGACATTGTTAACTCCTCACAGCCGGTACCACCACCTTCAGAAATCACAGGGAGCGCCCACTTCCCCCGTGGGGAAAAGGCCTCTTCTATCTGTGTGAGGGCGGGGCCATTGGTGAGTTCTCGCCCCGTTTCAATCTGCCGCCGGGGGCAGCGTCTCCGCCCCGCGCTCCCTCACTGGGCACCGCCGCCCGGAGCTGCCGGGGCGCGGCCTCGCCTCGCAGCTTTCTCTGGCTTCCAAGAAGTCCCAAAGCGAACTTCCTGACAGTTCTTTTTTGCCGAGATTCCGTTCCCCAGCTGGAGCTTGTCTCCTCCCTGACTGCATTATCCATTTCAGTTAAACAACTGAATATTTGAATTCATGTGCAGCTACTCTTATCAGCTGACATAAGAAACCAAAAACACCAACAAAAAACATTGCAGCCTTTTTATGAATTTAACTTCACAAATGTCTGGTGAATGAATACAAAGCCAAAGCATAATTAGGTATCTGTTATCATGGAACGTGTCTTATGCCAACAAATGGAAGTCTGTAATGAGAGTGATGAACATACAACTTCAGTGATATCCACTGTCTAACTTCTTGCTTTCAATTGTCATTGATGTTGGCACATTCCATAAGTCCTGATTTTGTGCTTTCAGCACTCAGGTATACTCCAAGCTCCTCCACACTGTTCTTGAGGACAACCTGAACTTCATCGGGCTCTGCACTTGCTAAAACACAAGTTAGAGAAGTCATGAAATATGTGAGATCAGAAGTGAGGGGTTGCCGCTGACAGTCCAGCTGGTTTAGAGGCTCCTGACTTGTGGTTATTCAAAGACTGTACAACAATGTGCAGTCAAGTGGGAAACTCTTTGGTTTGGTTAATCTCAAACTCTGAGATTCAGCAGGGATCTGTTATCTGTGGATCACAGAGAGTGGTATACAAAATCTATTTTCCATGTGAATAGAACAATTGCATGAAAAATTTAAAATCGGCCCAAAGAGGAGCAATCCAAAAATACTCTAAGAATGGGTAAAAAAACCCAGCAAAGTGAGGAAAGGGGGAAACAGAAGCAGTTCCAGGAACACAACAATGATCTGTTATTCTAATTCCTCTGCTTATTATTCTGTAAACACTCCATCAAATGTTCTCCACAGTTATCAAGCATATGTTTAGAATGCATTATGTGAAACAATTAGAAGCACATGCTTCCTTTTCTAATCATAGCAAAATGCTAATATTAATCTCATCTGATCAAGCCCCTTTGCTTATGCAAGTTATAAGGGCAGGCCCTTCTTTTAGCCTTCCTTGCACATTTCCTCTGCACACCTCTTGCCCATTTCTCCGTTACACAGAAACCCTGACCCTTGTAACTCAATTATACCAACTATCTCCAGCACTGTGCTCACATTTACCATGTCTCAGGAAGGTTTGGGTCTCCAGTTCCAGAGCAGCTCTGACACTGGGGATAGTGAGGTCTATCCTCACCAAATCTTGACTGAGGATTACCATGGTAAAATCTCATCTGAGTTATTTCTTTCATGCATTAAGCAGGGATGGTGACAGTACATACACCAGCACCAATCCTACTACAGCAGAGCTTGAAGTCCACATTAGAACCAAAAGTATCTCCTGCCAGCACAACTGGGGAAGAGCCCTGCCATCTGAAAGGCATCAGAGCAGCCTTTCTCAGAGGTTAATTCTTACACACATTGCAGTATGTGGTTAATGAAGCAGTAAAGTGGGAAAAAAACCTTGTGGAAAAAAATGGAGTTTACAGGTATTGTTATTCTCTGGGGATATACACAAAACCTGCTACCAGCAGGTTTTCTAATAGAAAAGCTTCCCAAGAAAAGGACCAAGGGGAAAATCCTAAAACCCACTTATAATTATTATTAATGCAATCCCGTGTTCGATGAGTACAAAAGGTCTTCATGCTCTAACATCTGTTGTTCAGAAAACCTCTTGGACGAAAAGGCAATCTGTAACAAATGCTCCTTTCAATACTAATCTGAGATGGTAACATAAAGTGGTCATATATAAAATATACACAATGTGCATACTTTAGAACTTCAGAAGATACTTTAGAAAGCTTCTCCAGACCAGTACAATCATTACAATTAGCCAAAAATTCAACTACCTGAGTAACTTTTTTCCCACAAAACTTTTGGAATTGGTTGTTGCTGATAATGAACGTGGAAAGAAGTGTTCATGATTTTCATATTTTCGTAAGTCCCACTTTCCCTTTTCCAGTATAGAAACTAATGACTTAGGGGAAGAAAAATTCAAAATATCTTTAAACTATTTTGCTTGGTTCTGGTTATTAAATCTGCCTTTTGCCAGTCTACCATGCAATTTCTGGAACGTGTGTTTAACAGCACAGCACCAAGCCATGGACAGCTGCACAAAAATGCTTGGAAGGAGTCCATGTTGAATAGAAGGTGCAAGGGAAAAAGAGAGGGAGAGGCGGCTCTACACAGAAAGGAGACCCTAAGTGGGTTAATTTTTTTACAATACATTAAACCAAGCTTTTAAAGGAAATTGGTATAACTTGTATTTTTACTTGTGACAATTTTAATTTAGGACCCAAACAACATAAATTCATTTAAAAAAAACCCCAAAAACAACTGTAGTATCTTTGTAGAATTAACAAAAACACTTTTTGGCTTGTCATGCAATATGTACCACTCAAAGCCAGACTCAGTGAAAGGAAAACAGTGAACTCTGCACTCTCTTATTTCCTTAATGTTTTAACAACTTTGAAAATCAGATTTTCGAGCCACCTTTCATTTTTTGAGGGAAAATGATAGACAGTTCCATTTTAAAAACAGGAAAACAACCTCGAGGTACAGCAACTTGGGATCTTAGTATAAAATTTTAAAAAGAATATACTGTCCACAAGTCAGCACAAAAATCTCACTTTCTTCTCAGTACAAAAAAATTGAGAGGGAAAAGTACAGTCAAAAGGCAAATCTGAATTAATTAGTACTCTGAACTATGGCGTCCTTGCTTGGGTCATTAATTATTTACAAATTACCAATGTCTTTGTTCCAAAGCAAAAAATATACTGTACTAATACAAATAATTAATGTATACAAGTTCTTCACAATCAGAATTTGGTATTTTCAAAATTGATGGAGGGATTGAGTATTATGGTCAAAGGCTATATCAAACAAGGATGGTCTCCAATATACAACACTAAATAATATTTTTGAAATAATATCTATTTTGTTGCTGATTTTCTTTTCTCTTTAAACTCCATACATTATGTCAAACAATAATTATGGTATATCCTTCAGCAAAGTCTATTAGACTTAGATTAGGCCATGAAGAAATAAACAGCAATTAAGGGTAAAGGAAGTAGCTTATTCTATTGAAGGAGGACAACAGCAAGTGTTCCAGTGTTTGAGACAACAGGACATGATTTAAAAATCCATCCCTTACATATGTGATACCGTGACAGACCAATTAAGTTGGTTGAAAAGTTTTTTGTAATATAGGAATTGGAATTTTTAAAATAATCACTGGATACGGAGTTAGAGTGATACTAGATTTGTGGCATGTAAACAAGATCAAAATGTACCAGCATTTATTTTCTTGGTACAGGAGGAGGGGAAGAAAGTAACTTTAAAATACTAAATATAAATAATACAATACTGAAAGAGAAAGCAAAATCCAAAATGTTTCATTTATATAAATGTTTATAACATGACAGACAGAACAGTTTGTCCCTTCACTCTGAACATCAGCAGTAGCCCACCTGGCTGGCCTATGGTGGGATAAGGAACCTGAGAGTCATAGGAGTTTACTGAAGACTCATGCCAGTAAGAGGAATGTTTTATACATAAAATACAACACATTTTAAGCACAATCCCCATATAAAGACTGTAGAGACTGTAATGTTTTCAAGACTATATGATGATCATGTCATTACAGAATTTATATGATTTTGTAAAGCATGGCTCACTTCAACCTCAGTTCCCTGCAGTTGAAACTGGAGCATTTTATGCCCTTTAAAACACCTTACAAAAATGAGAATTTAGGTAAAATAGGCAGACAGCAGCTTCTAATTCCCATCACACTGCTGGGAGTTGCTTGCTCCCAGCAGCTGGCTCCAGGCAGCCCAGTATTTAAGAACACAACTTCCTCCACAGTCAATGGCAGGTGCTGCATGGAAAAAATCTGAGTTTTAGGCCAGCTAACAAAATCTCTGCCAGTGCACTGTAGGGATGATGTGTGAAACACTGGAACTGCTTGCACTTCGTTTCCACACTGCCTTACATCCAGCTTTCATATCAGAAAGCTAAACTTAAAGGTTGCACCTGCCAAATTCTGCACTGTGGTCATGGGGGCTGTTACCAAAATGTGAATTGTGTGTAGTATCACTGCCTCACGTATGCTACCTTAGATGTAAAGGGAAATGTAAGAAATATTCAAATTAAAACCCTTGTGGCTTCAAGTTAGGTCTTGTGTTGTAACAGAGTTTGCAAAAATAATTCAAAAATGAGGCTAAACCAACTACGTAGAGTTTGCAGAAAATAGCTGAAACCACATCCTGTTTGCTAGTTCTCACATTTTTAGAGGAATTTATCACACATTTAGAAAACATATTTTCATTATAGTAATTAGCAGTCAGCCATTTAAAGCTCTCATGCTCAAGGGGAACTTAGAACTGATGTCTCCTCAGAAGCTTAGATACAGAAGGAAGTACCCTGTGTTGTTTCATGTATTTGCAGGTTGTGATCTCAACAAGCTCATAAACATGTCTAAGGCTGACTATAATTTATCTTGATTTAGCTAGTCTACTGGTATAAAACGTTTAAAATAGCTGCTAAGTTGTCCTCCATTTTCCAAAGGATATTTTTGGTGCCAAAAAAAGGAGAAAATCCTAAAGTAACATTTGTAGAAAAGGCTTTTCACTAGAAATTGTGATTTTTAATGGTAAAAGAAAAAGTTCTCATTACATATTGGCTTAAATACTAGTCTATGTTACAATTATATGCACTGTACTTCAATCAACATTCATTTTTGTGTTACTACACTTTGCTTATAGTAAAGTTCAGCCTCGAGACGAGAAGACTCAGGGGGGACCTCACAGTAACTTAATATGTAACTTTAATATGATATCAGATGGGAGGACCAGAAACAACGTATGTAAATTGGAAGGGGGTAGATTTAGACTTGACATAAGAAAGAAATTCTTTACAGGGGGGGTAGTGAAAGACTGGAACAGGCTGTCCAGAGAGGTTGTGGATACACCCTCTGGAGGTGTTTAAGACCAGGCTAGACATGGCACTGAGCAGCCTGATCTAGTGGGAGGTGTCCCTGCCTATGGCAGGGGTGTTGGAACTAAATGATCTTTAAGGTCCTTTCCAACCCGAACTATTCTATGATTCTATGAAATAGTAATTTTTTTGTCTTACATTGTGCAGTTTGTTATGTAACAAGAATTACCATCACTGACAAAAAATACCTTCTAGGAGGCACAGAAGACTATTGATGGTAGATTTTTGCCATTCATGTCTACATATTTGTGTATAGTGAAAAAAATAAAATCATCTTTGAACAATTGAAATGTTTGGTTGTTTACAATATGCAATGTAATTCCTGAATAAATATAAGGAATTCAAAACTTGATATGTACTCTATCATTAAGATAATTATATGCAATCTTACTATAGTTGGGATTTCTAAATAAAGTATGTGACAAATTTAACTTCAGTTTGGGACCATGGATCTTATCTAGAATACTGATGCACCAAGTTTCAAGAGGATTAAACATTATGTAAATCTAAGGTTCTGTATATAAATTTTACCAAAATGAATTTTTCACATGTACTGTAAGTTAGAAACATATTTTTAAGCTTTCATTAAATAACTACCTTCTATTTTTTATCAAATTCTGTGTCAACTTAAAAATACATCTTGTTATCTGTAAGTTGCATTTCTGCACATCCCATGTAAATATCATTTTACCTATAGTAAAAATTTGTATCTTCTCTTAAAATAAATATTTATACTTTGCTGATTTCTAAACCAGATACTTAAATCCCAAATAAATAATAATATCTAAGTAGAGCCTTGTAATCCCATGTTAGGAGACTGTATGGTATCTCTTAGCAAAGAGATAGCTCACTTCTTCATAGCATTTCTATCTGATTGCAAGGTTTGCACAACAAATACAGACAACAATGAGTAAGTAAAGTAAACTTCTGAAAAGGCCTAACAACCTCTCATTTCCAATTCAATCATTATTTCTTACATCTCAGATGATCCAGGGCATTGATTTCAGGACTCTCTTCCCACTCCTAATTATTTAAAAAGATGCCTTACTAGATGAGAATGCACGTCATACCCATTCCCTGAGTCATATAATAAACTGAAAAAGAGACAGAGAAACAGATTTTCTTACATGCAATCTGCAAATATTGTACTGCTGTTGTTAGTAACTGGATAATATTTCTATAGCATGAATTCTAGATACTGGCAACATCGAGTCAGCCTACATTTTCACAAAAATGTAATCCCTATTAAATCCAATATGGTTTTTTGCATATCAAGCCTGCATAACCACACACTGTACCTTTACTTACTCCTTTTCAAGTGTTCAGTATCTGTGACCAGAATTTCATCTTGAACTTAATCTTTGTTGAGGAAAGAGTAGCTTCAAGCAAGCCCAAGGACACTTGAGCTGGCACTCAGCAGCACTCTCCATTGTAGCAAGGCTCTCCACAGCACAGTGGCACCACAGGGCAGCTCCATACCCACCACCCGCCCCAGCTCCCAGCTTGTGTGTAAAGGAGGGACACTGTCACAACTCATACAAATTATTAGGACCTTAAATAACCCACAAGATATATGCCTTCAGGCTCTTTCTACTTATTCTGGGGATCAAAGGAGCACACTGTTGCTCAGGGCTATTATTTTAAATGATATTTAGATGCTGTAAGATCCAAGCAAGGCTGATAAATGTGCCTATGCATCTGAAATCCATCGGTCTCCTGTTTTTCATCTGTAAACCTAAACACTTTTTACATTTTTCCCTATAAAGCTATTTGTACATGAGGGTATATGGGTAAGTGGGTATATGTATATATTATCTTTCAGGTATCCACTCTTCTGAAGCTATATTGTTTGCTGTTCAGCTGCTGCTGAAAATCCATGCTGTGTGTCTTTCAAGCAAGGCTAATGGTGAACCACTATGAAAACTAAGTGATGCCCATTATGTTCATCCAAATAGTCAAGAAGTTAACAAGCTAAGAAGCAACTGTCAATAAAAAAATACTGTATTTGTTTACATTGGCAGTTATAATAGACATTCCAGAATCTAATCCTGAAGGTAACCATCGTGCTGAAATGTGATGTCATATATGACAGGAATGGTGTGACAGACTTGCAGGAGGGAATACTAATCTGACAGTTTACCACTACTGGCAAATTTAAGAGAAAGAAATAAAATACTAATATTGAGTATTTACAAAGTATTCGTTTGCTTAACTGTGTCATTCCAGTGCTAAGGCACAGTTTAAAAATTATTTCAATGTGCCACTAAAAAAACAGAAAGTGTCAGATCTCATTGCTAAGTCCCTCAGCCACCTAGTCCCTTGTGAGAATAGATTAAATAAGAGGAATAGAAGACAAAAAACACAGTACAATTTCATCTGAACTTCAGATCCAGGCAGCAATTTCAGGTAAGTACACCCAGCACTTTACTGAGTTATAAATTGCTTTTCCACATTGTTTGAACAACACAGGGCGCATATCTATGCTATTCCCCTGTGTTCCAATCAAAGTCAACTTCAATTCTTTCTTGCTCATTTTGTATTTATGTCCTGCATTTCTGCAAGCAATGCACAACGTATTCCTGGGTATTTGACTGTATTAAATTTCATTTGTCATATACACGGCTAGGCCAGTCAGGAGCAACTAGACAAAATGGTGAGGTAACACTTGGTGGAAACTATGTCTTTGAACCTCTAAGTTACATTGCTATACATGCTATATACACAACTCTTGGTATTTGTCAAGGCTTTGGTACTTAGGTGCCTCTATGAGAATTAATATCTTTCAAGAAAGCCAGAGAACTGCAGCAATTAATCAAGTTTCCACAATTAAGGTATCCTTGATTTAAGCAAATTATCCTTAAAGCTCTCAAGAATCAATGGTTTAGATAAAACTGCTGAGTCAGTAACTGCATGGTCTGTAACCTGATTCTTAAGAGTTGATTTATGGAATAATTTCCACATGAGTCCTACCCTCAGTACCTTTAAAATTCAAATCTACTTACCAGTCTAAAGAACTGTTCTGCAGAGGAGAGCCCTGGGAGCATCTTCCAGCCCCTGAGGACTTCTCAGGGCCCAAGCTGCAGTCACAGTAAAGCTACGGCCACTGCACAATTGGCTACGTAACATTCTTTGGTGCAGAACCACTTACTCCTTCTTAAGTATTTAATGAAAAAATTTTCCATGTGACTGATGCTAAAGATGGGAAAGCCAACAACAAACTTCTAATAGGATTTAAGTGGGAATAAAATTTTAGCATACATAGTCATTCTGTGGCTTGAATTAGCAAGAGCATTGTCCACCTTTGGAGCCCCAGAAATGTTTAAATTTGACAACCTTTCATTTGGAAAATTAGGGAAATATTTTAGGTTATTTACTTAATGATGTGAAATGAGATGAGCACAAGAATCTACCATCATCACCTTCCAATGGAAAAAACAAGTGTAAAAAGGAGAACTGGATAACTGCTTTGATGAAATTATATTGCACTCACTTGGAAAATCTCCAAAATAAATAAAACTCAGGACCAGGAGAAACAAACACTAACTGCCTTGAGGAGATGTGATAGAACAAGGGTCCAGGGAAGCAACAGTTCAAATGCTTTTACAATCCAAAAAAATTTGCACAAAAATTGATTAAGGGTTGCATGGAAGAAATTAATGAGTCCCAAATTCCTTACTAGAAACAGAACTCCAGAGTACGATAAAACAAAACAGAATTTAGTAGAATGCAGGATGAAGAGTTGAGTACTTCTAACAATTACAAAATTTCTCTTTCTTTCATAGATATGTTTATCAAATGAAACCTGAAAGGATAAAAATCCTTGGAAGGTCTGGGCATAGTCTGTCAAAATAAACCCGTCTCATTTTGATGTCTATAAGCAGTGTTTTGGGTTCCATGTATGAAAAGCAGCATTTCTATGAGGGAAATCAGCAGGCCATGTGCACTAGCAGTGTAGCTAATAATGTTCTCCCAAGGGGAGAAAAATAATAAAGAAGCTCTCACAAACAGGTTCTGATTCAACAGTCTTCCTGCTTGTGCATAACACTCTTGTATAATTGCAAAGAAGACTGGTCACCTTCTGTCAAACCACAATGGGATTCATTGTTACACTCATAGGGAGATGAAGACTGGCACAGCTGAATGAAGCTTTTCTGAGACATCCATCTTTCTACAGATGGATGTGGAGATTGAAACATTTTTGAAAAACATTGAGAGGCTAAAGCAAAAAAAAAGTGGTTTAAGCTGTGATATGTTCAATTTCTTCTCCAGTGCTGTATTTAAGTGCCAAAGTATGCTTCTGCTCAAATCAGCCTTGGTATTTTTCTGTCTAGATGCATCTGTGCAGGTTGTTCTGTCCGTTTGAACTGTTTGCCAGGCAACACAGGCAATTTAAATGACCTCAGTACCCCTCTCACGTGTATAAGTGTGGAAGGTGAAACAAATCAGGAAGTCACAAAGAAATGGCATAGCTTTGTCCAAGTGAAGTTGATCTCCTACCAGGTAATCTTTCCGCAGAAGCTGTGGATGATGTACATTCTCCTTAATACATCCAAATGCGAGGTCCGAAATTATCAGACTCATACTCAAAAAGCATTGCAGGGAGCTGGCTTCAAGGACTCATTCTAGAATGTCAGGCCTTTCTCAATCTTGAGCATAAGACAGCTAGTCCCTTTCCACCTGATTACCTTTCCCTTCTTGTTATAAATATACCAAGAAGCCATTCTATGTATCATCTCTGTACTTTATTAGTTGATTCTAAGTCATATCTTGAAGTGATTTCCAGGAATACCCAAATACAGCATAACACAATACTGGTTTCACAAGGAGAGATTTCAAAAAGAAGACTTGGTTTGTTAAAGAATATTAAAAAAACCACCAGCAGTAATAAGCTTAGCTTCATGATCATAATACACCGCCACTATGCTTACTTGTGTTTATCATTAATTTACAAGAGGCATAGTATGCCATTGGCACATATCTCTTTATACATGACAAAAATAAGAGTAAGATAATAGGCATTGGAAATACTTATTTTCAGTTGAGCTTTCCTATAAATGAGATATCAACAAAGCAAAAAGATGCACAATAACCATCTCACATAAGAAAAAATACTCATTAGCAGAATAGTGAAATGGCAAAATGAAAAACAGGTTGTCAAAGGTGAGAGGCTAAAGCAGAATGGAAGCAGTCAGGAATATATTTCACAAGGTAAAGCTCAGCTACAGAATTGAGAGTTTAATTTATGACTGAATTGAAAAGTCTGCGAAATGTAAGGTAAAATAGTGATGCTAAAGGGAATACATTGTATAGATAGGGAATCCTTTTCAGCATTCACAATCATACAAGGCCATATTTGTCAGTTTAAAAGCATTTTTCACATTTTCCCATGTGAAGAAACCCCAAACTTCTGCACTTTTCTTTTTCTAAGAAGACATTATTACTTACTGGGATTTGGCAAACAATTTACCACAGTTCTTTTTCAAATCGGGTGTATTATTTTTAAAAGAAAAGACACATGTATGAGTAACAATGTCCTTCTGCTCTCCATGAGTTGTTCACAATCTGACTTGATAGAAAGAACATAATTTTTATACATTACTGACTGTGCTGGTTTAGGCCCAAAAGGACAAAAGGACCTTCCCCAGTGACAGATGGCCCCCCCTCCTCTCTCAGAAGAGAGGAGAGGAAGGAATGAGGAGATTTGTGAGTTTAGAAGAATTCCAAACTACTTTAATAGATAATGAAATAATAGATAAAATTAAAAGGAAAGATAAAAAGGTATACAATATTTACAAAACCGTATCAAGCTCCCGAGATGATGATCACATCCCCAGCAGACACAGGGAGAGTCCCAGGCTGGGGTCAGTTCAGTCAGGAGCTGGATGCCGGATCTGGATTCAGGAGTGCTCGGATCGGGGTTAAAGGCAGAGTCTTTCCTAGATGTCGACNTACAATCCTGTATTTCTTATTGTCAGGCTAGTGAATGTTCTTTTGGGCACCAAAGCCATTCAGATATTCAGGATTTTAGCCAAGGCAACAGGGTTATGCTCCCCGCCCCCCGGTAGGGTGGTTGGCAAACTTTCTGACCTTGATCACCACAGTGAATAATAAAAATAAGAGCTTCTTGCATTCCATTCCCTGGTCTTATCAGTGTAGGAGCGAACAGTGTCTGAACAATGTGCAGTTAATTTCAGAGTTTAGTCAGACAGAAGAGGCCTAGCTGAAAAGTGAAGTTACAAACTAGAAAATTTACCCTATTTTACCTCAAACCAGGACACTGACAAACTAATTTTCATCTGCAGGAAGACATGAAAAAATCAAGGATTTCAATAAAAGTAAACTGACTTTGTTTCCAGTTTACAAGTAATTGGTTCATATCATCACTACACAAGCCATTCCAGAGGGTAGTAATTCATTGCAGTTTTCTTTCTAGTTTGGATTACTAATATTTAGGACTTGTCATGTTCTTTTCTGTTACCTTAGAATAGTCATCTGCTATATGGCACATTTCAGTACTTCTTACACATTATTTAGAGAGAATTATAAATGACAATCCTCAGGTTGCTAATTAAAAGGAACTTTGTCTTAAATCAGGTAGTTCTTAATTATTTTCTGCATATTCTCCATTTTTTAAAACAGCAATTAAAACTAGACTTTGACACATTCTTATTTATTTCTCACACAGAGATAATATCAGGAACATACCGACTGCTCTGTACTTGCTTGCATGCATAAGAATTTCATTCACTGTCTCAGTAATAGCACACATTGAATTGGTATTGCCACTATTTTGCAAAACTCTTCCAGCATTTTCAATGCTGAGTTTATCATCTAAATTTCAGGGAAAAAAAGAGCTCAAACATCACAGAAAACAGAATTTATCGACACTCAGAGAAGTAAGGGGCTAAAATGAATTTGCTTATAGACACCATTCCCTCGAGCAAGCAGTGAACATGGGAGTCAGGATATCAGCTTTTTCCTGGAGAGAGCAAGAATGCCATTTTGACTTAATTATGACCTACTGTAGTAATGGAGAATTTTCCAGGGGGAAGAAAATATTAATCCCCTCTTTGTCACTTCTCCATGTTAGAAAAAGCAGTGTGATACAGCCCAGATGTCCTGTAAAAATTGTGCTGATAGGCATGCAGCAGAAAAGAACTGCTGAGATTTTAAGTCAGTTGATCTAGGCCTTCGTCATTCCATAACCCTGATATCTACAAATCCATTAGTCCAGTCATACCTAGAGGACTCAGCATGAATTTGAATTTCTTCATTCATATCAAGAGGCTGTTAACCTTGGTAATGTTAATCTAAAGTTAATGCTGTTACTCCCAATACTGCCACAGAGAATAATCAAAAAATGGGCAGTTTTATACAGGGAGCTTTAGCATCCTCTTTAGACATGACCTTGATTTTCAAGTGATGTTTTATTTTCACATAAAGTGTAACATTAACATCTACTACAAAAGCATAGAGTTAACATCTAATACTTTAATTTTTATGGTAAAATAATTCCCATCATCTGGTTTCCATGATATGTTTGAGGGAAGTGCCTTCTCTAAACAAATATAAATTTCAGGTTTCAGATGTTCACTGAGTTGTGAAAAGTATTTTTTAAAAAAGAAGCTTTTTTTGAAGATAATTTTTTTCACACCTTTTATAAAAAAGATAGGAAAAAGAAGTAAGATAGCCTACAAATGTTATCATTATTTTCTATCTGCATTCTGTCTACAACTAAAGCAAGAACCCCTTTCGGTATGAGATTCTGGCACTTATTTCTTCAATTTCAATGACTGCTACCAAAAGCAGAGGTGAGTAAGAATGAATAAAACACAGACACTTAGAATTTTCCTGATTTCAGAATAAGTTCAGTGGAACTTCTGGCCAAAAATTTCTCCTTTCTCCAATTAGACTAATTTTATTTTTTATTCCTGTTTCTGAATAATGTGCTAAATTATTTTAATTACTTTATTAACACACAAATAACTGTGAAAAAATACTGAAAAATAGTTATAAATATAAACCTAAAAGAAGTAACATTTTAAAATCTCTCAGTTCCTACCCCTGACTAATAAGGGGTCATCACATAAGTTCCCATTTAATTTATGATTTGTAGCAATACTCTCCTACAAATTACTTCAAAAAATTCTCATTAGCTAAGATTTCCCACATGCACTGAAGTTGCATCTGTTAAAAGGTAAAAGGAAACATTAAAACTCTCAGGTTTCTGTGTGAAAGCTTTGATAAAAACCTATGTACTGTTTTCAAGTGAAAATCTATATTAATTAAAAGGAAATGCAAGAGACAGGGCAAAGTTCCAGTGCACCAACAGAAGTGACAAATTATAACAGAATTTGTGTCATCACATAAGTGTCTGCTTATGTGTATATAGGTTAATGACTAAGTACAAAAAAGATTTTTACTTTGAATAATGAAGGATCAAAGCAGAGAACTGAAACTCTTAAGTAACTTTCTTCCCTTTAGAAAAGGTAACTATAATGACATCTTGTGATAACTAAGAAATCATGCATTTGCACAAAACCCCTCCATAGTAATAACATAATATAAACCAAAATTATTAGATTTATTTGATTTTCTTCACAGGCTACAACACCAAACAGATGGTGGCCCATTACTAGTCTGAGCATGACAGGTTTTTTTGCTTTAAGTGACGTAAGGTGTGACAGTGAAGGTCAACTAGTATGAACAGAAGTGTTACAATGAGTTATGACAACTAAAGTACAAGCTCTCTAGGAGCTTCCCCTTCACAGAACAACTACAAGAATGAACAGTTGGAAAAAGACAAGTCAAACATTCCTCCATGGCTCTCTTGTTGCTAGAAAAAGTGAGACTCACTGTGAGGCGTTATTGCTTTCTCCCTTTAGATCTCCACTCCCAGCTGAATCAATAGAATGTGTCTCTCCCTGAACTAAAGATAAACCTAACAGCAGGCAAAGGCTTTAGCCTAAGACCAAAGACCTGCCCTACATTGAGAATTCTTCAGGGGATGTCTCTTTCTCCCTTTGGCAGATCCTTTGTAACCCAACCCAGACTTTTTAGCTTTTTCCTTGCTAAGTCCCACCCTGTATTAACTGTGTTTAATTTGGGTGTTTAGTTTCTGAAACTCCAGCTGAAGTGAGGCTGAAAAGAGCTGCCAAAGCAAGAGGTAAATTGCAATCACATCCACTCTCTAAGATCTTCTTCATTTGGTTTGAGTATAGAGGCTTTCACTCAGGGCACCAATGGAAGGCAGATTCTGGCAAGATCTCTCTAGTAAGAAATTTCTCACTAAGGATGAGAATAAGGGACTTGAGCTAAAGCTTAGCCAGGACTTAACAATGGTATATCTCTCTGAGTTTCATTTTGCTTAGACTTTGCTTTGAGAAACAGCATAAAGTTGTAGTGGGAGTGAAGCATTAATGGTGCTTCCTAGGGAAGGGACAGATTGAAAAAATATTTGTCCCCTGAGAATTGTTCATCTAGTAAAAACTGACAATTAATTGATATGAATCTTCTTTAACTTTCAATTCTTCCTGCAGAATTGATCTGTGAGAGTAAAGTAATCTGTGAGAGTCTATATTGAAAGGAACTCTTACTACAATGCACTCAATTAGCTTACTTTTTCATACTTCATCATCTTACAGTGTTAAATATTGGGACCCCTCTTACCATGTTTTCATGCAGGCTTTCAATTCCAGACATAGTATTATAGGTTGTCTGGATTTCCTTTCTGGAAAACAGGACAACTGCCATTTCCTGATATCAATCTCTGAAAATCTTGATCTGGACCTCAGCAGCAAGGAGGACATAAGTAATACACACAGCAAGACTGGTCAGTGGTGGAAACAGAAAGCTGTACAAAGAGAAAAGCAACAGCAGGGAAGGGGAAGTGCACCAAGGAGATGGAGTTGCAGAGGAGGGAACTTCACTTGGACAGTTTGGGTTGAGCACATTTTTCTAGTTATTTTTTTTACTAGTAAATAATGGAGGAAATTCTTCTTGGCCCTTTACACCTCTGTAGTGCTATTTGCAATGGATCAGGCTCCCTCATCACAAGAAACAAAGATGACCAAGTGTACTCAGTCAGAAACAGTAGGCTTTCACACAGCTGCAGACATGCCCAAAACAACTGCAAATTGATATCCTAAGTATCCATGAAAAACTTATGCCCAAAGAAGGCAACACAAGAGATGCAGCCTAAGCCTATAGCCATGTGTACAGCAGGGAAACAAGACTGGTCCAGTAATAATATGGGTAGTTCTGATCCTATTGGGATACTCTTGAAAACTGAATTCAATGCTGGGAGCTGTGCCAGCAAATCCTCAAAGATGATCCAGTGTGTAAAAAATGGTTTGGCTGGCTTATGAATCAGAATATGATTGACAAGAAGAACTGCCAAATTGATAATTACATCAGGCTTTTTAGTATTAACTAAAAAAGGAGTCAAAAGTGAAGCCTGACAGAAGTAATTCATAACTTTACTTACACAGCATTCATTTAATGCAATGCCAGTATGTATATAATTTTGCAATATACTATAAAGATCAGTGGTAACTGCTGCAACAATAGTAATCTGGTCTCTATTTGACCTTACCCTATCTATTCATCCAGTTGTTTCCAGACTGATGCAAATCAGGACCTATACAGTGGCTCACAGAGCATTAATATGGGAAGCAGAGTCCTGCTTTGCCACATGGCTTGATGGGACCTACACATACTAGAGCATGGGAGCAACAAGAGCAGAACATCATAAAAATATGAGCTATGGATGTTAACTTCAAATAGATTCTTTACTAAAATTACATTGTACTAGAAGCTGAGCTTTGTTCAAGATTGTCCTGTCTGCAACGGTATTAACATTGGAACTGAAGATTTAACACACTAGCATACATTTGACTAGCATACATTGTCTCTACTTGGAAAATAATCCTGGATGCACTAGTAAAACAACTTTGTTCTTATATCCAGGGTCTATTCAAGTTTATATTGTTCTCACAGCTTTCAAGTGGAAAACTCTAGATACAAAATAATCTCCAGCATGTGCTATTAAATCAAATCCAATTGCTCTACTTTTTCCTATCAGTCATGTCAACATCCAAATTCCAACATCCCATCCTAACATTTGATTTAGAAATACAGGAAACACCTTAATTCACCTCCAGACTATGGTAAAGATATTAATGTTACATTCTAGACAAAAACTTCTGATCAGTTTAATTTTCCATTACATTTAGAAAACGTTGAGCAAACACAGGGCTTTTGAAGACAACTTTTCATTCCATTTTTTAGTTAGAAATGCGTACTTACAGGGGAAATTAAAGAATAAAACCAAAACTATGACAGGGAGAAATTGCTAGAGTGAGCATGAGAAAAAACATGCTTAGTGATGCTTACAAGTAAGTGCTTTTGTTTCTAGAGGAACAAAAAGGTGTGTCACTAACTGCCTGAGCTGTACTGGTTAATATGCTTCCGTGTCTGTGTGCATTTGTAATTCGTAGCCTGCTAAAAATAAACTAATTAAAGCTGTTGACCTAGAATGAAGTAAACTGAGCAATAAATAGACCCTATCTAAATCAGAAATTAAAATGAAGTTGCTACACAAGGCTTCTCAATTCAGTGAGCATGGTAAAAGCCATAATATGACAAAAAATACTTTGTAAACCATCAATGTAGTCACATTCTCACATGTGAAGCATCCAGAAGAACAAAACAACCACTGGAAGAAAATCTAGCTGTTCTTTCACATTTTATCTCTTCTCCCTTGTACCAAGCTATGACTATGTCTGAAAATGATCAACTGAATGAAGTAAAAAATCACTTTACTGCTGAACACATGTATAGGGATAAGATGAGGAGAACAGAACATAAGTGGTTCACCCCATGGAGTACTGCATAGCCTTGTTTAGATAATCAGGATTAAAATAAGTGTTTCATAGGAAATAATAAAATCTAATTTGCAGCCAGGTCAGAAGATAATGAGTTATGAGTATGTCCTATCTGGGATGTTCATTGCTTAAAGTTTGACATGCCCCCTCAATCCCTGGAAGTGTTTAAGGCCAGGCTGGATGAGGCATTGAGCAACCTGGTCTGGTGGGAGGTGACCCTGCCCATGGCAGGGGGGTTGGAACCAGATGATCATGAAGGTCCCTTCCAACCCAAACCATTCTATGATTCTATGATCAGTCAGTAGGATCTGGTAAAAATTCACAGACCTGTAGTGCTCGAACAGAAGATGCTAACAGCAGGAAGAAAATCTGAACAGAACATTTTCCTCCACTGGGATGCATGGGAGAGAGGACAGTAATTTGAAAAAGGGATAGATCTACAGTACCTTGGATCAGATACAATGCCTGGAAGAACATGAAGTTCAGCTGGATCAGGCAGTAGATGTAGTGGATTAATGGGCAAATGATTTTTGTGACAGGGAAATCTAAAGGAAGGACTACAGGAGACTGGTACTTTATTTTTAGGTCTTCCTATCAGATGAGGCATAGAATGGAATGAATGTGAAGAGCTTGGAAAAAACAGTATTTTTCTTAGGTAAAGTATTGGAAAATTCAGATGACCTTCTGCAGTCCAAAGAGTCAAAAGAGGAGTTTGGCAATGAAGGGGAGAAGGGAGCATAGACTTCTCTAAGAGGGAAGGTTGCATATAAAAAAGTGAGGCCATTACTCCCTGATTTTTCGTATAGGAAGGAATCTTTGTTTACCTCACAACATGAGAAATAACATAAAAAAAAAAGTAATCTTGGGACAAAAGCTGTAGTAGCAGCAGTAACTACATAAAGTAAACTTGTTACACAGTACAGTCAAAACTAATATAAATTCCAAAGAATTGCCCCTGAGAAATTTTGTGAGTTAAAAAAAAAAAAAAAA